>PVJI01009847.1:0-63243 GCA_004026765.1 Micronycteris hirsuta | reverse complement strand
GCCCCTGTGACAGTGGCTGTCTTCACCACTGAGCTACGAGAATGGCGGGGCCTCTCTCCACCCCACAAGGGTCTCCGGGAAAATGGCGAGGGCAGCAACCCTTTTTAGGGACTAAATAAAAATGTATGAAGACAGATGTTCACCGTGGTGACTCTCCAGATCCTCCTCTTCGGTTATCTTCTAGCACATAATTCAGGAGGTAAAGTAACAGAGGGTTTTTATAAACGGAGAGAAACAGAGCCAGGCTTGGAGAAGGAAGCAACTGGTCCAAACAGTTGGGATGATTTTTAAATGTTAGCTTACATTAAAAAAATAAAATAAACAGAAAAGGCAGTGAATATGGGATGACATTTCACTTTCAGTAAGCAGATACAAGTTACAAAAGTGAATAGTAGCATCTAGGAAAAACTTTACTAACTTATACAGAAACTCCCTTAGTCCCAAAGTCTTTAAAATACATTAAAATCAATTGGAAAGAGTTTTAATCTCATATACAGATACTCAGCTATGCAATCATTTATATAAAAGCTGCATATAAACTATAGTCATTTTCCCTAACTGAAAGCCATTTTTCTTCTGTAAATATGTTATTACATATTTTTGGTTTTGACCAAGAGCATAAAATCAATATGCTTTTGTGACGTTTGTTCCCCCATATTTTCTCTCCTCGCATTCCAGTATAGAAAGCCTTTGGTCTATTTAGGCAATAATTTGTGATACCTGAGGCCTGAAGATACAGTATAGATAAAAAAAAAAAATAAGACTTAAATGTAGCTGATTCCGTGAATGAAACAGTACACCGAAAATCAGGAGATCTGGATTTTCATTTTAATTCTGTTCCTAACTCTGTGATCTTGAGCGAGATTAAATCACTTCAGACCTCAATGTTCTCATTGAAAATGGAGAAACAGGACTGGGGGTGACCTCTGGAGTCCCTTTCAGGTTTAACTTTCAGTGAGCCAATGAGCTACCTCGTCATCTACTGGCAGAGGACACGAGGAGCCTAACTCAGGCAGAAAGAGCAGGCACAGTTCTCATTTGAATGCTCTCATTGTTGTTTATGGACCCAACCTGTTGAACTTGCAAATGACACAGATTGATGATAAGCTACTAAGATTCAATCTAGGCTGTTAGAATCTTCCTGATGGTCAATACAGCTTGTCTCCCTCAGAAACGAGATATATCACTCCCAGGTATCATAATCTCTCAAAAAGAATTTGGGAGGAATATCCAGAATAAGGATCCACCTCCAATGACTGAAAGAACAAGTAAACGCTGCAGTGTTGACATTTTGCTGGGATCAGCGCCCTCGTCGCTGGCCTGAGTCTCAGACGGCTGTGTTCGCTGGATTTTCTGCTGGAACGCTGACAGCCTCCGCACTCTATTCATGTGACCTCACAGCAGTGAACACAAGCCGATTTTTCAAAAGCCAGCAATCGCAAAGGTAAACAGTCACTACGCTTGTGCAATAATAATAATAATAATAATAAAAGCTACATTCTCTTTAAATACATACAAACTTTTCATTGCAGTCTCAGCCGGACGGGAGGAGGTCTTACCTGGAGTCTGCATTCTGGGAAGTTTCGGGGAGCTGCTAACATGGTCTTCCCGGCATGCCGGTCAGAAACTCACCACCGTGTGCCCCACACTCGCCCGCGCTCGCTCGCTTGCTCTCCTTTGCTCTCACTCCGTGCCTCAGACAGTTTGGAATGCAGAAAAGCCAGAGCCAACGCCAGTCAAACTCAACCCCTTTTTTTCCTCCCACTTCTTTTTCTAGAGAGCACTAAACAATAGCGCTCGCTGCGCCTCTTTCCCAGCCCTGCGCGCAGGCAATCTGCTTCAGAAGCGGCGTGTTTCGGCCAAGCTAGGTAACACATTTTTTTTTCTGTCCCAAGGGACAGTAGGGTGGGTGAGTGCATCTTTTTTTTTTTAAAGCAATCTATTCCAAAATCTGTCCTATTTTAGAGATAGAAAAATAAAATAAATTTCAGAAATTCTTATTTTTGAATGTTACCATGCTGAATTAAAATATAAACTTTTCAAAGTACAAAAGCCAGGTAGATATCTTACAGCTGAAGTACAAAGAGAGTGTGTTCGCACCACACTGCTCTCCTGAATTCAGTAGATCACCTTGCCTATCACACAGGGACTATTTTAAATTTAGAAGAAAAAGTGTTTATTTCCCTAAAACTGTTCATTCAGGTCTAAGCTAGAACGTCATTTTAAAAGGAAAGAAAAATAAAAAGTTATGTTTCTAAACTGAGTAGCTCTAATTAAGTCATCTAAATGTGAAGAAATTATAGATAATATCACTATTCTTAGTCATCATTTTAATTTGTTTCAAAATCAAACATATTTCTAGGGTTTTTTTTTCCTTCGTTCCAAAAAAAGCAGGCAGGTCAATGACATCACCTTCACTATCAGCGTGATGACCTAACACCGAGCAGCTGCTCAGTTGCTGAGGTTAGCATGTCGGGGCTGATCAGTCAGAAAACTCAGTCTGAATCAGTGAGCAGAGCACAGTATCGCTCTGTTATCTACCATCTAACAAACAGCCGATGGAACACATGTATTCCACCTCTGCATGCACTTATGTGTGTATACGTATATAACATACAACACATCTCACACAGTATCTAGACATACATACATGCATACCTGTGTGTACATGTGTGCATGCCTACTACATGAGTGTAGATGTGTGAATGTATGTATATCCTTTGGCACCCATTTCTCCTCCCCTTTCCCTCTCCAAATCTCAATAATTTAAAGTCTCCTTTAATTAAGTCATAATTTGTATTTTGTTACCTAGTTTCATCTTCCTCCAAGAATCATAATGCTCTGCCATTACATGTTTCTCTGCCTTTACCTTTGGTTCCCTATTTCTACTCCAGATGAATTGCTTCTTCAAGCCCTCTTGCTACTCTGGTAAGAACCACAGGGAAGGCAAGTCACCAACAAGAGCTGCACAGAAAGGAACGGACTGAGGGTCTGACGACCAAGCCTGACAGACCGCAGGTTTCCACCCTGCCCTGCGCAAACCAGCCACCCCCAGCCCTGCTGTCTTCTCACCAAAGCTAACACAATGCCTTATCAGTGACTGTCATCCATAACTGACCTTAGAACAGCGCAAAGCACAGGGAAATCATTTTTACTTGTTATTCCTCAGAATAAGTCTAAGAAACAGGTCGTGATTTCTGTAACTTGTTCCAAAAGGTAGGACTGTGAACAGTGAGTCTCAGTGACGAGAGGGACGGCAGCTCAATAAGAGGCAGGCAAAGCCACTGGAGAGAGCCTTCCGCAGCGCCGCCTGCTGGCCGGGCAGCAGCCCCAGCTCTCCCCACACGGGCAGGCGGGACGCTGGAGGAATGCACTACAGTGCCCTGGTGTTCTGGGGAGAAAACCGAGCAAGAGCATTCCTTCCCAAGTGGCAGACAAAGCTCATGTATATAATTTTCTCAAGGGTGAGCTTTCATTTTTAAATATATCAATACTTAAACATAACATGCTTAAGAATATTCTTAAATAAACCTTAAAGAAGCCTAATGGTTTTACATTCAGATCAATAATGACATTTTCTTAAATCCAAATACGATGTTATTCCATTATTCAACACTTCAAATAATAATAAATTATAATTTATTAAATTATTTTATTTATATATTAACACTAACAATACTTTTTATTGTTATTAGTTATTAAGAAATTAATAAAATTTATTCATTTCTAGATATCTTTTTAAAATTTATTTTGAGAAAGAGAGGGGGGAATTTGTAGTTCCACTTATTTACGCATTCACTGGTTGCTTCCTGTATGTGCCCTGACCAGGGATCAAACCCACAACCTTGGTGTATGGGGATGAGCTTCTAAACAACTGAGCTACCCAGCCAGGGCTGTATGAAATCTTTTTGACACGTAGGCATTACTATTGGTAATTCCCTTCCAGGCTTGCTTTGTGTCTTCCAGCCTTGGTGTGGCTGCCTCTCTGACTGAAGTCCCTTTCTTGCCTGGCCTGCCTGTCATACTCTTATTTACTCTTTTAAACCCAAATTTAATACTTTTCGTACCACTCATGAGTTTTCTCGTGTTTTGCGCGCCATCTGTTAATGACCGCATCACAAGATGATTTGATTAACGTGCAGTTTGCCCAATATCGTGCGGTCCCTGGCATATGTCTTAGAGATTTCTGATTTAACTCACTTCCTACCCAGAGTTCTCCTCTGTACCTCCCCCCACCCCACCCTATGCTTCCCCTCATAGCCCTCGCCATACCTAACACGCTGTGCACTGATGTTTAATGTCCTTCTCACCACCCAGATGTGAGGCAGATGTGGGGGGTGGGGGTGGGCAGGGGAGACAGGGGCTTTGTCTCATTTCAGCTTATCCCTGGAGCTTAGAACAGTGCCCGGCATTAGCAGGTACTTAATACATGATAGATGAATGATAGATGAATGATAGAACATATTTTACTTATCAAACCCTTTGTACGTATTTAGACTTAGAAGTACCTTAGAGTAACTGCAGGACAGGGTACCACGTATATCCATTCCCTGACGCCAGAGCCTAGCACAGTGAAGTAAGGACACACAGGAATTTATCTCAGGCTGGCATGGTTTTAAAAACTAATCGAAGCCAAGAATGACATGCCAAGGGAAGACAGTCATTTCATCATTTACCCAATTAGGACTACGGGACATAGGTGGGGTCCTGATGCGTAAAAGTGGCCTCCCAGAGTACCTGTCACTGTCTGTGAGCCCGCAGCCACCTGCCAAGCCACCACGGCCAGGGGAATTCAGCTTCTGAGGCAGAGAAGGACGAGACTGGTGAGATCTTCATCTCCTCCAACCCTAGGGACTTCCCTAAGAAGCTGGGGAAGTTTGAATAAATGATTCACCCTAGAGCCACTCGTTCAAGTTAGAAAGTAGCTGAAGTCCATGTTCACATGGAAAATCCCTTGTTGGTTAGGAACAGCTTCAGAGAGTCTGAAGGAGTTTTGAGGCTGATAAATAGAATCACACCTTCTTGTAGTCATGGTCCAGCATTGTACTTAATACATGGCGGTCTTAGGAGGACCACACAAAAATGCCGTTTTTGTAAGTCAAAAGCAGTGAAATATCGGCAATGATGAAATCAATAATAAAAAAGACTCAAACAGTGAATAAAGGGTTGGACTAGATCATCTTAAAGGCCTCCTCCACTTCTGGAATCCCATGATGCTATCACCCAAACAAAAATAAGAAAATCGACCAATTTCAGAGCTCGATCACTTGGTAAACGGCGGTCCTCCTATTTTCTACTAACACGGCCTTCACGCTGTCCCCGTCCTTCAGGGAGTCACAGTGCTTGCGATGTGTTCACATGCTGGGCGTCTCTCTGCTTCTCCTCCTGGTGCCCGTACCTGCCTCGTTCGCTGCTGTGGCACCAGTGCCAAGTGCAGAAAGTGCTTAATAAATACCTGTGAATAAAGGAGTGGCTTCTGGGCGGGCAGAGGCGGACTCCTGAAGGGTCTGTGTGAGTTTCCAAATTTAGTATCCACAAAAATTGGTTTTGTTTCTAAAAAGCTAGAATAATATATTTTTCTAGTTGTGAATCAATCAAATAGTCTATTTTGTGAATGTTGAAGAATACAGACAGCATGGTTTCTCCCTGCCCCTTACAAAAGTGATTGTGTAAGGAATTTTGACTTTAATATAGGTATAGAAATCAATGTGAGAGCCACTAAGAAACTCTAAAACCATAAATACATGATTTTCTGAAAATCGAAGGACACAAAGATAAGGTAACTGCATATAATAAAAAATTACTTGCACATCCATTTTATTTCTTACCAAACCAATAAGCAGAAGCCCTGTTAATACCTATCTTCTCCTCTTCCAAACAGAAACGTCTCAGTAGCAGTCAGGCTGAGATCCACACTGGACTCTGTCTGTGCGCTTTCTCTTTTGAACAGATGACCAGAAACGCAGCTTTTTCCAACCGTAAACCGGTTTCTTCTAAGGCCTCCCCGTGAACCAGATCCCCATTCGGACACTGGGGTCCTCCCACTGCAGTCTTCATAGAGTTCGTTTTACAAAAGGAACTCATCTGTGTCTAACTGGGATGACAAACACCAAAGTCACTCCTTCAGAAATTCTCATTTTTATTTAATTTTATTTGTGTACAATGGGACCACAAAACAGACCCGTCCGTACATACACACTTCTCTTATGATAAAAAGGCACTAGAAAGATGAGAAAACCTGTCACAGGGTTTAGAAAAGGCACATGCCAAAGCGAGAATTAGGAGAGCCACGCGTCAGCTTTACCTTGTTCTCCCAGCTAGCTGAGCAGGCGGCATTTCCTTACCTGAAATGGCAACTGGCAGGGAGAACGCGCTAAAGCGGGTAGGCAGAAGAAAAAACCTGCCCCCTTTCTCACTCCTCGGGATCTCCTATGAATAGGCCCATATTTCAAAGAAAAATAAGGAAAACTTAAGTGGAAAAATAAAGGCAAATCTTTTTCTAGCTTTATTCCATCATATGAGTAAGAACATACCACAGGAGCAGATGCAACACCTCTACTTCTACGAAAAGTTCGTTAATAAACATCAAAAGCAACTAAAAGCATTTGGGGGGCAGGGTTGTGTACTAGTGGGTAATACCTTTGAATGTGCTCATAGCGCTCAGGACGTGCCTATGATACTGGCTCTCCTCATTTAAAAACAGAGCTACTGGTACTCTAATAAAGCCTTCAAAAGCTCATTCTCATTGGTGGCTTCACATGCACACAAAAGCTCATTCTCATGGGTGGCTTCACATGCACACACACACACACACACACACAAGTATCTGTTAAGCTTGTTGATTTCCTATTAAACTACTCTGGTATCACAACTGAAGGACTCTTAGTTATTCGTCCACCTTTGCCAAAATAAGTTGTTAGCCATTTGGTTTTGCCTTAGTTTTTTTTTTTTTTTCTAATTTTTAAAATTTTTATTGTATTTTCCCCATTACCAACAATCCCTTCATACCCTCTTCCACCTCCACCCACCCACCATGAGTTTGTTTTGTTTTGTTTTTATTTTTTGCTGCATCCTCTCACCCCTTAGTCCCACCCCCAGAGGTGTCGGCCTGTTCTCTATGAGCCTGTCTCTATTTTGCTGGTTACTTTATTCTGTTCATTAGATCCCACACATGAGTGACATCGTATGGTACTTGTTTTTCCCTGACTGGCTGATTCCACTGAGCATCACGTTCTCTAGGCCCATCAATGCTGTTGCAAAGGGTAAGACTTCCTTCTTTTTTATGGCTGAGTGGTATTCCATTGTGCTCAACATCACTAATCATCAGAGAAATGCAAATTAAAAACACAGTGAGATATCATCTCACACCTGTCAGAATGGCCATCATCAATAAATCAACAAGGATGTGGAGAAAGGGGAACCCTTTGGCTCTGTCGGGGGAATGCAGACTGGTGCGGCCACAGTGGAAAAGAGTATGGAGTTAACTCAGAAAAATTAAAAATGGAACTGCCTTGCCCAGCTGGTATAGCTCAGTGGATTGAGTGCGGGCTGGGAACCAAAGGGTCCCAGTTCGATTCCCAGTTGGGGCACATGCCTGGGTTGCGGGCCAGGTCCTCAGTGGGGGCCATGTGAGAGGCAACCATACATTGCTTTCTCCCTCCCTTCTCCTCTGTCTAAAAAATAAATAAATAAAATCTTAAAAAAAAAAAAAAAAAAAAGGAACTGCCTTCTGACCCAGCGATTCCACTTCTGGAAATTGATCCAAAGAAGCTTGAAACACCAATTCCAAAGAACATATACACCCCTACGTTCACTGCAGTGTTATTTACAATCGCCAAGATTTGGAAGCAGCCCAAGTGTCCCCAAATGGATGAGTGTTTTTGCCTTAGTATTTTTAACTGTGAGATACTGTTTCCACAAAATCTACTTAGGAAAACACAGGTGCTATGGTACAGTCATCTCTGCCGTACTGCCGATATCCAACCCCACATACATGCACTACATGATCAGAAATACTACTGCACACTGCGGGGGAAGTTCGCCTCGCTTAACTTCCATTCCTCTCTTACGATTAACTGAAGTACGCTAAAATCTAGTACACTCCCAGGGACAAGTCATGAAGTATGTTTTAAACATTAGAAAACCCTAACAGGAGTCTCCTAGAGCACAGAGTTCTAAAACAGACATCCTAAGAAGTAAATGCTATTATTTTACCCACGTACAGACGAGGACATGAAGACACAGATGGCTTTGAACTAGTAGCTTGCCCAAGGTTTCACCTCAGCTGACCCTGCAGTGCTTTCTCTTAACCACTACGGTGTACGAAACCAAACTATGCCAAATTTATATTTAAGTGTCATTTGGGGGTTATTATTTTTCCTCTTCACAGCTTTCACTCCTTCCAAATTTTCTATACATTCATTTTATAAAAGAGCTTGCGTATTTAGTTCGAGAACATATCAGTAAATAAGAAAAATAACTTTCAAGAGGTAAAAACTTCTAAATTTCAGCATGTACAGTAAGAAAAAAATTATTATAGTTAACAAAAAATGTTCTATGTCATAAGAAATGCATTAAATATTCTCCCAGAAAAGACAAAAGCCGTGGTGTAAAAGGCACAGAGCTACAGAACAAGGCACATGATCAACTCCCAATCGATTCCAAAACGGGGATCCTACAAACACACAGCCTGGTGAAACAACACAGATACTGCACTCAAGACCTGATTCACCGTTCACTCTGAAAACAAGCCAAAGTTTCCTGTGCATCATAAAGGATAACATCTTTTCTCTTAGCAATAAACACGACATCGGAATTTATTACTGCTGAAGCTAAGGACAAAAACTATTACTACCAGTGAAAAACTTGAAAATCCTGTATAAGAGATTTGTTTCTGTGATAGTAGCGATGTAATTCCAATAAAAAAAAAGAATTTCGTTTTCAGCATATTCAAGACTTAGGATTACGTAACTGCAGAGTAACCGTGGTGCTTACTGCTAACAGACAAACCTGTCCAGAACATGGTAAAATTGGTATATGGCTGGGCTATTTGAACTCACTGAAACTAAACGATACATTTAACACGCTAATCTTAAAATGTCACATTCACAGGAAACAAAAAGAAGTGAAAAATAGCTATACTTCAAGGAAGCCTATCTAATATTTGACCAGCCTTTCATGGGTGACGAAACTGAGAGAGAAGTCAGTCTGCTAAGGAAACGGACCCTGGAGGCTGGGGCGGGCTCACACCCACACACCTACGTCTCCCAGGGGGCCCTGCAGGGACAGGAGAGCCTGTGACCTGGGTGTGGGGGCGGAGGGCGTCCCTTTCCCCTCCTGTCAGGTGTAAATGCAATGCTCTGCACCTCAGTGACCAGAGAAAGTCAAGCCACAATGCTGATTTTAATAACATGGTTTTGTCCTTGGAGACGTTTAGGCGTGAATTTGTAAAATCTGATTATTATGGACCATTCTTTATCTTGTACCATTAGCTCATGCCTAATTACAAATGTCGCCTACAAAACATTAAAAATTTCCTAAAACTTTTGTGATGCACATTTTAATTTCTACAAATTTGGTGGTGTCCAACCTTTTGGCATCTCGAAGAAGAGTTGTCTTGGGCCACACATTAAATACACAAACATTAATGAAAACTGATGAACAAAGAAAAGGTTTGTTTGTTTTTTTTTAAGATTTTTTAAATGTATTTTTAGAGAGAGGGAAAGGGGAGGGAGACAGAGGGGGAGGGAAACAGCAATGTGTGGTTGCTCCTCACATGGCCCTCGCTGGGGACCTGGCCCGCAACCCAGGCATGTGCCCTGACTGGGAATCGAACCGAGACCCTCTGGTTCCCAGCCCGTGCTCAATCCACTGAGCTACACCAGCCGGACACAAAGAAAAGGTTTTAAGTAAATTTGCGGTTTTGTGTTGGGCGGCATTCATAGCCACCCTGGGCTGCAGGCGGCTCACGGGCTGGACACACCTGCTACATCATACCCCATGCACGTAACATAACATTAAAAATAATAAGATGAATTGAAAAATGCTAAAAATATATTGTGTTCAATGTTTATTCGGACTCAATACTGATCGAGTGCTATTAAGTGCCAAGACATTCCTTGTAAAAAAAGTTCTCTGATGCCTGAAGCTGCATCTTCAGTGAACAGAATTTCATTCACCACGCTTTCCCTACGACTGCCAATAGAGACAAAAAAGCTTTTCCACTATTCTTTTTATACAATATTTTTCAAAGAAATGACTACACTTTTTTTACACATTAAATAACAGCAAAACAGACAACCTTGCTACTGCATTAATTTTCGTACAGGCATAGGGACCCAGGAGTCCGGAAGTCCGCCTCCGCTGCTCAGCCCTCTGAGTCACAGTGGCAAGTGCAAGGGCAGAGTGGGCACTGCAGGGCCAGGCGGCCAGGCTCAAAGACCAGCTGTGCCATTTACCACCTGCACGGTCTTGGAGAGGCATCGCCTCGGTTTCATTAAATATTTAAAAACAAACGAACAGGGATAATAATAGTATCTAGCTCACAAGATTAAGAGAGTAAATATTTGCAAAGTGCTTAGAACGGTACCTGGCACAAAGCACTATATAAGCATTTGTTGAGTAGAATGAAATACAGACACTGTTCTGTGTGTTTGGGGGAAGGGAGCGCTGTAAAAAGGGGGGGGGCAAAAGAATGAACAATTTCTATATTTCAGCCCTGACTCGACATGGTCTTCTTTCCCTCAAAAAGCTTACATCTTTGCTAGAAATAGCTTTATGATTTCTTCATTTACCAGGCCTCACAAGCTATTATCGCCTCAGATTCTCTGCCATCTTTTTCTTCTCCTTGCCTTTATAGAAATGTTTCATTCTTTTACCAGGAGACACTTTTTAAAAATAAATCCTTACCCCAGGATATGTTTATTGATTTTAGGGAGACAGGATGAGGGGAGACGAGAGGGAGGGAGGGAGGGAGGGAGGGAGACAGACAGACAGACAGGCAGACAGATATTGATCGGTTGCCTTCAGCACTGGGGATTGAACCTGCAACCTTTAGGTGTACAGGATAACGTTCCAACCGATAGAACCACCCAGCCAGGGCCCAAGGGACTCTTTCAACGTGTTGATGAGCACACTAGTAACGTGGTCCGGAGTATGCCCTGCTGCCTCATGTGAGAAAGTCTGCCACTTTGTCAAAAAGTATTCCTCTTACCAAGAGGACCGACCATTCAGGCTTCTGTTCCACCCACAGAGAATATTAGAAATAAGATACTACATACCCTGTACTACAATGACAGATGTCTTGATAAGACGATGCTGACATTATACATTATCCAAGGAGAGCGCAAACGGAACGCTTTTGTGAAATAATTTCTCCATAGGTACAAAGGGCAGTGGCTTGCAGAATCTTGGGTATCCATTCCAAGCAGCAACATTAAAACAAAATAACACATCACTTGTGTTCCTCATATGGGCTAAGATGTGCCCAATCTTTCAGCTTACCCAATCAAACAATTCTGAGAAAAGACTCATGCAGGGCGCCCTGGCCGCGTGATGATCGCGCATCACAAAGCGGGCATGTGACGGACCAGGGCTGCATTCTAGCATTCAGCAACATTCACGCTTTTCCATCCACAATGCACGCTGGCAACTTAAAGCAATTCAGTCAACCAAGATTCATGGAATGTTTAATAAACGCTCATCTAAATGTGGCTGGAGATGAACTGTCCTGTTTTAGTGACAGCGAGAAGTACATCCAAAGCAGCTGAAGGAAAGGGTGCTGAATTTCATCCAATTAATTTGGCGGAGCGCACTTCCCTTCTGATTACACTGTTACTACCTCTGACTTTTTTTTTAAATGTAAGGAGTTGTTTTTGCCAAAAGTCTGACCTCACGAGAATGTTTGTCATAATCTATTAAATTATGCATAATTAGTACTTAAAGTCTGAAATCACAGCGCCCTGGTTAAAAATTAGAGGATTTTTTTTTAATGATCATACACTAACTGGTTGGAACTCAAGATAATCTTTTCTTACATTCATGTCTCTGCAAAACTGGCAGAGAAAAAGAAACTAGCATTTAATGAGCAGCTACAACATGCCAGCCAGACTCTGCTGGGGAACTTAATTTTCGTTATCTTATTTTCACAGCCTTGCAGTAACTACCACGCTGATTTTACACATTCAGGAGGCTGCTTTCTTAAAGCACACGTTACATGATCAAAGTAATACATGTACACTGTGGACAAGAATCAACCACACTTAAAATCCAATAAGCTAATAAAAAATAGCAGCTCCATCACCCACCCTTCTAGGGGCATTCCTCCTTTTAATTTTTAGCCTGTTCTTTTGGGATTGACAATATTTACCTCCACATTTCTAAATAAAATCCAGTGGTATAAAGGTACTATCTAGAAATGCTGAGATTAATTGGGAAGGTCCTGAAGTCTTCCATCCTCATGACCCAGTTGGCACTGGCTGCTCTCTCAGCCAGCTACGTGGCTGTCATTCCAGGATTTCCCTTCACGGTAATCTGGGGATTCCCTCTGACGCTTTCTTGGTCTTCCCAATTAACCCCTTCGTGTATCGGGCAGATTCTTGGGCTCAGAGTGCAAGTTCAGTTTAGAAATCATGTCCATGTGGAACTCTAAGGCGACTGCTCCATGGTCTTGGTGTCTGGTATTATTGTCCAGAATTCAGAGGTCCCTCTTATTCAAATCCTGTTTGGGACATTTTTTATGCCGCTTTAAATCCTTGAAAAATCTTAGGGGGCTTTCCTCATCCCAGATGTTCTGAAATTGTCCAGTGATGCTCCTTGAAGTGAGTCTGTCTTTACTCACTATGACAAGCACTTTAAGAGACCCTTTGAAACTGGCAACTCATAACCTGCCATGACGGGACACATTCTTTCAGGTCTTCACCAAATGTCCCTTAACTAGTGAGACATTCCCTTATCACCTCATATAAGATAATATTCCTCTGCCCCCTTCTCCACCCACATACTCCCTGGATTCTTTACCTTCCCTCATTTTTCTCTATGGCACTGACAGGACATTTCGCGAAGTTTATTTTTGTCAGTCCGCTTCTTCCAGAACCTAAGCTCCGTGAAGGCAGGCGCTTCTGTCTGTGCTGCCGCCGACAGCATTGCAAACCCTTTGTTCACACAGGCATGGAAAAGGAATTTTTAAAAAATGTATTTGATGAGGGACAGGATTGACTCCAAAGAGCAAGGTAACTTGCTCAGTCAGTCACTCTGCAGGACTCGGAATCAGGAACGAAATTTGGTTGTGGCAAGGAAGAAAGGGACATGAGGTCTCCCAGCTGCCTGTCCCAATTTTAAGTCATTCTTAAACCAGAAGCCGCCGATCAGTGATTGCGATCTGTGCAAAGTGATGGGGAAACACCATAGTGAAGTGGGTTTGAAGTCGCACCGATCTGGGTTTGAATTCTGGTCCCGCCACTTATTTGGCACCAGTATTCGACCTACAAACGAGGCTAATGCCTGCAGCTGTTTCACAGGGCCACTGCCGGGATACAGAGTGCACAACGTACTAATTATTTAAGAATTTATTTAATTTATTGGAAAAAATAACCAAGTGTATTAGTTTCCTGGGGATGTTGTAGCAAATTACGACAAAGTGAGTGGCTTAAAAACAACAGAAATTCCTCTCTCCTGGTTTTCTGGCGGCCAGAAGTCCAAAATTAAGGTGTAGGCCAAGTGCACGTCACCGAAGGCTGTAGGGGAGAACCCTTCCTTGCTCCTTGCAGCTTTTGCGAGCTTCGGGCATTCCCTGGCGTGTGTCCGCACAGCTCCCGCCTTCGCTTCTGCTCCACAAGGCCTTCCCCCCACCGCCCCGTGTCCATGTCTTTCCTTCTCTGTCTCTTACAAGGACACGCGGTGCTGGGTGTGCAGCCCACCTAGATAATCCAGGATGGTCTCATCTGGAGACGCTTAATTTCGTCACTTCTACAAAGGCCCATTTTCCAAATAAGGTCACAGTCACATATTCTGGAAATTAGGAAGTGACATATCTTTTTCAGAGGCCATCATCAATCGATGGCACCAGGTATGTATTTTGTCCTTCCTATTGGATTCTGTACTGTCCACCCTTATGGGATTCACTACATCGTCCTTCTAGCCACGGGAATCAACACGGTTGTCTTCCCGTCACGTACTCCTTCAGATGCAGCGACAGACTGCACTGCTGTGAGTTCCAGTTGCCATGGTATTTTAATATGTTCTGATATCTAGTTTCTAACTTAAAAATATTTTCTAGCCTTAAGAATGCTACTTCTAATTTAAATGGATACTAGAATATAGTGTGCCTTAAGAAAAACTATTTAAAAGGCCCTTGTTAACAGCAACTAAACTTGGACATATAAAAATACAAGAATTTTAAGGGTTTGCTTTTTGTTTAATTCAAAGTAGAGATGAACCATAAGGTCCTTACAACACTTATGTGACAGCATCTTAGTTATACTATAGGGATAATGCTATGCTTTTGATTGTCCCTAAAAAGGAAGAACCTTCACTTAAGATATATGACCAAAAATTCGTAAGAAAGAAGGCAAAATAAGGAAAATGGAGAAAAATAGGGTTATAGTGAGGGAAATAGAATTTTATTAGATATTTTTTCTGAGGCATAAACTTTTGGTACAATCAGCAGTTCTGAAATAGCATGGCATTATTAACAATAAAGCAGAAATAGTATCCAATAATTTTGAAAAGCAACTATATTCTGAAAGAATGACTTCTTGGAGACTAATAACATTTCTTCCGAAAACCCACTCATGAATCTCAACAATTAACAAAGTAGAAGAGGTGGGTAAATTTCTGCTAATGAATTTTTTTTTTTTTTTAAAGATTTCATTTATTTATTTTAGAGAGAGGGGAAGGGAGGGAGACAGAGAGGGAGAGAAACAGCAATGTATGGTTGCCTCTCACATGGCCCTCACTGGGGACCTGGCCCACAACCCAGGCATGTGCCCTGACGGGGAATCGAACTGGGACCCTCTGGTTCCCAGCCCGCACTCAATCCACTGAGCCACACCAGCCAGGGCCTGCTAATGAAATTTTTAATCCATTCCTATTCGCCAATAGAACCAATACAACATAGCTTTGTCTGATCTATGGTTCACCATTTCTGACGTGGAAACTGCATAAACCAGCCTTTTACATGGGCATGAGATTCCACAAGATTAGTTTTTCTTTAAATTGCCATGTCAACTAAAAGTGACAATAGTCCTGTGATGGAAAAAGTGTTGGTGTCCCTCCGAAATTCCTGTGTTAAAGCCCTAACCCTCGACATGACAGTACTGGGAGGTGGGGCCTTTAGGATACACCATATATCGCCGTGTATACTGCGCGCCCACGCTTTTCAGCCCAAACTTCCAGGGGGAAAAAGTCTTTCATTTTAAATTTTAAATTCAATTATTTATTTATTTATATTTAGAAACAAAACTGATTATCATATTTCCAGCGTTTTATTTTGCATGTGGATATTGTTACTGTTTTCTGGAGTTACACTTTTAACACATAAGCATAAATAAAAGAATTAAAAACATTTATACAGATACAGAATTAGTAACAGCCACGTGTAATGCACATCCTTATTTTTCCCTCAAAAATCGGGGCAAAAAAGTGCACATTATACACGGAAAAATACGGTAATCAGGTCAAGAGGGTGGTGCCCTCACGACTGGGATTAGCGCCCTTATCAAGAGGCCCCCAGAGGGCAGGCTCCGAAGCCTCCCGTTTTGGTCATGGGAGGCAGTGTGCAAGCAGGCAGAGGGCCCTCAGCAGGCACCAAGTCTTGGTCCCAGCCTCCAGAACGGTGAGAAATCAACGCTGGTGAAGTCCCCGTCTGTGGTGCCCTGTTACAGCAGCCTGAACCAAGACAAGCGCGACACCCGAGTGTATCATTTAGGCACCAACACAACCGAGTCGCTAAACCCATTATTAAGGCTTGGGAAAGATTATAAGTATCGTTCCAATTTACTAATTAAAGTGACACATTTAGTTATAAAAGCTCACCTTTTCCGTGTAACCCTGTGCTCCACCTCTGATGTCAATAGGGGAAGAGGACAAATTCTCTCCCAACTTCTATTCCACACAGTTCTTCTGGGAGCCTCATGTACCATCTGGGGACAGTCTGGCTTTTGGCGGCGACTCCAAAGCTGTTTTATCTCATTGTTACGTGTGTAAGCAATGGCATTCTGCTTTTACACTTATTTCTCTCTCTCCACTTGCTTTCACGCACGTACTATTGCACTGGCCCCCTCACTGGCCTACCTGGTTCCTCATACACACGTCTACAGACATCTGTATGATTCCTACTTTTAGAAACTAGTTACAAAAGATTTGTTTGAGTAAGTTTTTGACTCTTTAGATGTCACCACACTGACTAAAGCAAGAGGAAAACTCTAAGTAGTCTTTGAGTGGAAAAAAATAAACTGAGATAAAATGATCATCTTTATTAGCCATTCTGTTTCTAATTCAGTCTTTTATTCCCTCATGTCCTAGGAATTCACGTAGTGTTCACTCTTTTCTACCCTGAATTCTTCCTGCTGCTCTACTCTCTCGTGTTAGAAAGAACATGAAAACTCAGACAAAATCAGATCTGTAAGCAGAAAGAAAACAGTGAAACGGATGGTAATTTCCTGTTGTGCTACATTAAAAACCAATTAAAATGAGAAAAAAAGTCGCTGTGCAAATTTCTGAAGGAAATAGAACTAGTTTGTGATCTCAGAGATTTCAGAGAAAAGAAAGCCGTCGAGACGACGCAGTGAGCCCGAGAGCTTCCCTTCGTAAGCACGGACACAGCGGAGACCAGAGGGCCGGGGGTGGGTGCCCGGGGTCACGGCAAACACGCTTCAACCCTGGAGGCAGCTCCAGTCTGTTCCGGACACAAGCGCAACGAGATTTTTCACCAACCTGATTTATAAATCCTTGTGTTTGAAACATAAAGTAAAAAGGCTTTGGTAAAAGCTTAGCCAATCCTGAATAGGAGGTGGTAGGGCAGAGAGAGAGACAGGGAAGGAGGGAAGGAGGGAGAGAAGACACAGAACTAAAGTAAGTAATGTTTAGCTCATTTTATCGAAATCATGTATTTTCCTTTTGGAAAAGGTCCTATGGCAGCCAAGGGCCTAGATCAAGCCTTAGCCATAGATCTCAAGAAGCTTTATAAACACCTCTGCCTCTGTGTTCCTACCCCCATTGCGTAACAGAATGGTGAACTACGCCTGTACTTTGGAAAAAAGGAATTTGCCAAACTATGCAAGTACAAATGAAAACAAAACATAAAAAAAAAAAAACAACCCACCCCAAACGGACAAGTCACACCATGACACACACAGACAGGATGCTTCCTAAAACATCACACCTCCCGTTTATATCTTGGGTTGGTTTAAACCTGTCTGAGCAAAATGAGAAACAGTGACACCTCCTCTGGTGTGTCACCGGTTCCGTGACACAGTGTCACAGGCACAGCATTTATGAGCCACAGAAAACTTGTTCCCCAGCATGACTGCAGCTAAGTTTTATTTAACAAAGAGTCAGGGAGAAGAAAGTACCCTTTTAACATTCCCGAAAAATCCAATAGAGGCTACTTTTATAATCTGTTAGATTAGAATCACCTAACATAAAAATGTCAACAAGTTCTGTTTAGTCAGATTCAATTTCTCTGCTGCAGAGAAATAGAAAACGAAGCTGTTTTAATGGCCAACTTAACATCCTGCTAGAAGCTACTGACTAGAGAGTGAGGAGAAACCTGGCTAAGCTGTAAAGCAGTGCGTTCTAGCAATGTGAAAGCCACGGGTTGGCGCCAATGTAGTTGACACTTCCAGTGAATTCTCTATGATTTCAGCTGATCGTTTCCCTGCTTTTGAGACACATCAGGAAGAGCTGAAATGTACCTTCAATTCAGGCAGGTTTCTTCTTCTCTCTCTGTCTCTCTCCTTCCTCATAGTTATTAGTATTACTGCCATTATTATTAAGAATATTAACTCACTCACTTGATTAAAACTGAAAGGTTAAAGAGTACCAGATAATGAAAAGTTAACCTCCCCCCGCCCTCTGACGCACCAGTTTTCTCCTTGGAAGCAGTCACTGCTGAAGGCTTCTATGCAGTTCTAGTGTTACTCACACTGATACACATACGGCGTTTCTTACACAAGTCACAGGATAGTACGCATGCATACTTCCGCACCTGCTTCCCTCCGCCCCTTAATAATGTGTCTTGGACATTGTTTCACATCACCACACACGGAGCTGCTTTCTTTTTGATAGGTGCACAGTAGCCCATTACACAGATTTAACATGGTTTATTTAAGTAACTTCCAACGGGTGGATGTTCAGGTGGTCTGCTCCTGTGTTATCTATGAGCACGGACGTAGTGGCTGAGTCAATCTGCAGCGCAAATTCTCCGATGCAGGCTGCTCCTGGGACAAAGAGGATGGATGGTTTTGCCCAAATGCCAACATGCCCTCTCTGGAAGCAACTGGACATCAAATGGGCTGATCTTCCAAATGAACATTTTGTATTTGCTAATCTCATAGGTAAAAATCAGTAGCTCGTTATGGTTTTAATATGCTTTCATTCATTATAAATAGGGTACTCCATCTTTTTCTTGGGGTTAAAAGGCATTTGAATTTTCTTCTCTGTGAAATGAATATGCTTTTGCCTATTTTAAAGTTTTCATATGTTAATAAAGTAATGTATGTGCATAGTTCAGAGTCTACGTATTCAAGACTTGTTTAAAAAGTAAAAACGACAGCAATCCCCAGCCCCGCCTTCTGACACGCTCCTTCCCCGGAAATAGCCACTTTCCTCTCTCTCAGCCAGTTCTTTCGGCAGCCACCACCAAGTCCTAAGTAATACGGCTGTGCTGGTATTTTTTAATTCTTCCCTCTGAGACATTATCTACTGACTTTCTGCTGTGGAAGATGGGAACTCGACGCTTTCCTCCCCCATCACTAGCCCGGTACAACGACGTCCAACCTTTCCATCCCACGGCATGCATAAACTAATTACGAAAAATCTGCGGCACACCAGAAAAATGTATTTTTTTCTGGTCTGACTGAAAAAATAGGTATAATCATGATTCATTCACACTGGACAGCTAGTGTTGTGTTGGCCGCTGTCATGTTTTAAATGTGATCATCTAGGGAAAAGAGGCTGGCGCCCCCGACTGAACAGTGGGGGCTGCGCGTTTTAAAACCCCCTGCGGCCCGCCGGTTGAAGGTCACGGGCCCCGCAGGTGCGCACACCCTGGGCTCTCCCCTTCCGATAGTTACACAGCAACTTCGCCGAGGGCCAGCAACAGACGACTCTGCGCACTGTGCAGAGCACACCGCACAGCAACCCCGCGTGTGGCACAGCCGAGGGGTCCCAAGCGCACACCCCGAGGGCAGACACCTCCGTGCAAATCCTGTCCAGCTGTGGGCAAGTCGCTTAACCTCCCCTGCCCCGGCGTCCTCACCTGTAACACAGTGCCGGGCTGTCTACGAGAATGAACAAATCCATAGACATAAAGTGCCTGATGTGCCCTGAACCACTTTCCCTGCAGTTACTATCTGATTGTCCATGTACTCAGGCTTCTACGTGCTCATTGTCGGCTCAGTCCCGAACCCATTCCCCGCTGTTCACGGGGTGAGCTCCGCCGGGCTGTCTTGGGGACGTCTGCACTACAGCCTTCCGACGGCTCCGCCCGGACCACCGCCTCGTTCTGCAGCTGGCACGGGGCCGTTCAGCTCTGCGACGTGGTCCTGAGGGGCCCCTTGCCTGCCTGCGGTAGACCTCCTGCCCTGCACCCGACGCCCTGCTCCTTCTTGATGAAGGAGACTTCCCGCTGGCTTCAGGAGAAGTGTGCACAGAAGGTAATTTTTAAAAATCGTGCACGTCTGAAAATGTCTTTATTTTATCCTCATGTGTGGTTAATGGCTTACAGTTAGATACAGAATTCTAGGTGGGAGCTAATTTTCCTTCAGAAGCTGGAGGGCATGCCTCATTGTTTTCTAGCTTCTGAGCTGCTGGCGGGGAGTGGGAAGCCGTTCTGCCTTCTGGTCCCTGGTATGTAACCCGTTTTCCCTTTCCTTGGAAGTTTGTGACACTGCCTCTGTCACCAGACACCAGCTGAAATTCCTGGCAATGCCTGGTCACCAGCACCGAGGACACTCTTGCAATCTGGAAATGCCGAACCTCCAGCTGTGGGAAATTTTCTTGAATGATTTGGCTGGCGCTTCCTACCCTTGTTTTTCTTTTTCTCGAACTCACTGTTTTGATACTGGACTTTCTAAACCTTAACTCTGATTATTTAGCCATTTTCCCCTCTACCTGCTGAGATATTTCCTCATCTTCACTTCGAACCCTTCTACTGACTGGTATTTGTTAGGCTTCATGTAAACTCACTTCTCGTCTCGTGTACGTAGTATTTCCTCGCTCCAAGGAGAGGGATGGCCCTTTTTCAAGTTTTCATTCCCTGCCTGTCTCGGTTCCTCGAGTTTCTTTTGTTTGTTTTGGTTTTTCTTTGGAGGTCTGCTAGTCTCGGGAATGTCGGTATATTTAGGTCTTTCCTCCCAGGATGGGGACACACCCCAGTGGCTTTCTTCTGTCCGCTGAGGGAGGTCCAGGTAAGGGAGGGGCAAGGGTGGCGGGGTCTCAGTCGGTGAGCAGGCAGATGGTCCCTCCCTTCCTTTGTACTGGAAAGAGCCCTGTGCTCTCAGCTCTGCCTGCTGCGCCCCAATCCGAGGCCTCGGGGTTTCCTCTTCTGAGGACTGACCTGCAGTCCTGTGTCAGGGCAGAGGTGGAGTGGGACAGGCAAACGGTTCAGCGGGATGGGAAGAGGAGCAGGAGAAGGGACCCACCGCCTCAGGGCCCTAATACCACTGATTCCTGGGCTGCTGGAGACCATGCGGTAAAGTTCAGCTTGGTTCTCGGCTTTCTCAGGTCAGCCAGGCCGCTGGCCACGCTCCCCTGGCTTTCCCACTCTCAGTGTGTTATTATTGTGGGGTTGCTTTCTCCTTTCTCTCCTTGTCTTTGAAAGACCGTATCTTTAAAAAGTTTCCTTTACTATAGTTATGGTGAGGTTTCCGGAAGAAATACAATTAGATGCTTATGTTAACCTCATCAATTTTTTCCCCAGAAGTCCAAGCTGAACCTAAGAACATTACTGATTGTTTATGCTCTTCATTTCTCCTTCCCACCCGATTCTCCCACCACCGTCGTGGTTTACTGGTTTACGAAGCTCAATATTGCCCAGGACCGGTCACGAGGAGCTCCTTGCCCGGGCACCACATTTCAGAGGCCTCTGCGTGGTGCTCCTGGGCACCAGCCCCCGCAGAGCTGGAAGGCACAGGCCGGGCTGGTTACGCGCCCGCCTACGGGCCCTCTGAGGGTGCGGGGCCACATCTGGAAATCCTACCTGGCCTTCCAGATCACTATAAAAATATACAGTCAAGGTTGAAGGATAGAATATATTTCAGTTTGTTGATTTGAAAAAAGTTTGTCAGACTAACTCAAACAGAAAGACATGTGATGCACCTCTGTACACCTAGCACGCAGTTGGTCCGCAGCTACACATCCACTTCCTTCCTTCCTTCCTTCCTTCCAGGGCTCTCCTTCCCCGGGTCCCAGGCCTGGCTGCGACCCCCACGGTAACCCCTAAACGACTTTACAAAAGGCAATCTGTTATTTGAGACATTTTACTGCCATCTGTTGGAAATGTTATGAATAACTACAAATCCAGGATGACAGGTGACGGGCCCCCGGGGTGTGGGGCAGTGCATGACCTGCAACGCCCGAGGGGGGCGCGGCCGTGAGCCACTTCCACGGAAGTCACCAAACCTCTGCGGGGCCAGGGGGAGGGTGGGGGCAGATGACAGAGTGAATCTGGAATCTGAACTCCCACTCGCACGTCAGAAGGAACCGGGGTCTGGTACCTTGACTTCGAAGCGAGAACTGCTTTCCTCATTAAAAAAAAATGTTCTTGCTGCTAATCTAGATCTAGCTCATAGAGTAAAATAAAAGCTGGCTTTAGTAGGGTAGCTTGAGAACTTGAGCACCAGTTTTTATCTTACTCATACCAGTTTCGAGTTCCAAATAACTAAGTGCCAAAAGAAATTCAGGAATGTGTTGAAGAAATTTAGGAATTGGATTGGCTGGTAAACGCAAGTTGCTTCTTTCTGATGGGCGCCCCGATGAAGCCAGGTCGGCAGCGGGGTGGGCCCTGTCCCGAAGACTGCTTGGAAAACGGGAATGCTCCCGGCACTGACATGTCGGGGAGCCACCTGCAACGACATGAATTTTTCATCATGGTTTCATCGGTGTGCAGCGACAGGCGAACACAGAAAAGTGTGCCCAGCTGAACCAAGCCACACGTGAGTGCACCAAACGCTCACATGCGAGCACCGACATGGGCCCGTGACCCCGCCTCCCGCCTGTGAAGAGCCCACACCTCCCATCACGATGCTCCCCTCCGGTTCCAGATGCTCCCCTCCGGTTCCAGAACACCCCCTCCGTCACTGCACAATAAACCTAAAAACTACTCTGAGGCCCGGGCCTGCAGCAAATTTCAGCCATATTTACTGCAGTATTTGCGTATTCCTCAACCACTCGGCACACGCCACTGGCCGAGTTTTTGGGTTCGGTGCCGGATCCCTGCCCCCTCCCCCAGCCCTGTGGCTTTTACTGTGCGGCTGTGCACAGCACACGGTTTCTAGGGACACGCGTCACGTTACAGCAAAACCGACCGCACGTGGCTGTTTCAACCTGGACGCGGTCGCGTTCTGCCGCACTACTGCCACCGCCGTCACCACGCGGACCTCGTAGGATGCTACGGGTGTCAAAGAGTGAATACAGCCTGGCTTACGGCACCTAAGAAATCTCAGAACTGCCCGACTCAAAGCCTCAAGCGAGATCATTGAGGGCCTTCTTTGCTGGGTGGGGGGGAGGGCGCTGGACAGGGGACGGTGGGGAGTTGAGCAAAAGAAAGACTCAACAACAACAACAAATATCCTCTAAAATCCTGGTTGGGGGGGAGGGCGCTGAACAGGGGACAGCGGGGGAGTCAAGCGGAAAAGAAAAAACTCAACAACAACAACAACAACAACACGAATATCCTCTAAAATCCTGGCCTATAAAAATTATCCTCTATAATAATTTCAGGAATGCCTTGGAGAAGATATTCTGTTTTATATTTATTTTCTTCAAAGTTTCCTCAAATTTTTATCAGATCAAAAAACAGAGCAAAACACAGCTACAAGGTTGGTTTTCTTCAGTTTTTCCAATTTGGTTTCCCCTTTTTTTTGGTGGTGGTGGTATTGTAATTTTGCTTGACTTCTTAATTTACATAAATATGAGTATTTTGGGTGGCTAACTTTGACTCTAAAAGACTTTTGAGATATTCTTTCCTAAGACCTGCTAGTACGTATCAAAGGCATACTATAATGTAAATAAGTGTATACTTCACAAAAATGGTGTCCACTGTTCCGCTTTCCCCTTCCCCCTAACGTATTTGGAATTTTTTTTTTAAGTTGAATTCATATAGATTACATTTCCATTGAAAATGAATATTCACTAGTTCTAGTTTATGTGGTCAATTTATATACCTCCCAGCACTGAGTCCATTCAAGGACCCAAAACCTGAAAAAATAATTTCCTTTGAAACCCAGCAAATCAAGCTTTGCATGGCTTAAATTTGAAAAATTTTAATTTATTTTTAAAATTCTTTTTATTTATTTGTTTAAGATTTTATTTATTTATTTTTAGAGAGGGGAAGGGAGGGAGAAAGAAAGGGAGAGAAACATCACTGTGTGGTTGCTTCTCAGGCATCCCCCGGCCCGCAACCCGGGCATGTGCCCTGACAGGGAATCAAACCGGCGACCCTGTGGTTTGCAGGCCGGCGCTCAATCCACTGAGCCACACCAGCCAGGGCAAAACATTTTTATTTTCTGATGACTAAACTAAAATCTGGATATTGCCACCAAGGTAAAATCGTTTTTTCTAGGTTTTCCAAATCTGGAAATGGGTGGTTTGTATACGGTGTTCATATGCCTTCCAAAACATCTCATTTTCAGTGGAAAACAACTGGCGTAACAAAATCTGTGCCAAACGCCAACATAAACACGTGTTTCAGTACCTTGGGGAACCTGTAAGCTGGTGAGTGCAAGAGCCTACGAACTGTTGGGCGGGACATTCTCTACTTAACCCCCACCCCCACTTCTCTGAGTTCTTGACATTTTCTAGGTTTCTCATCATTGCGAATTTGCTTGTAGGTATTGTGAAATAGCCTTAATTTCTGTTTGAACGTGTGGCACCCAAACATAGGCATTTCCGTCTTTTTTACACTCAAAGGTGTTTGCAGCCATCTGAAATCTCTGTACGAAAGTCCTTGAGAGACCCTGTGTGTCACAGAGTGCCTTCCTGTTGCGACGTCTCTGCAGTAGAGCAATGGGGCCTGTCTTTCGTGAGGGGCGTCTCTTCGTAGCTGCGTGTGTCATGCCTGACACCAGACGGATGCCGTGGATTTACACCGGCACAACCTGATCCGTGGGTTCCTCTCCTGGAGAAGAACAACGGGAACCGGAGGTTGGGAAGTGTGGGAGCCACACAAAACCCGGAGAGCTTCCCCTACACACTGGACTTGGCTTACTTATTTGGAAACAAACTTCTGGAGTTTTCCTTCTTCTCCTCTGGCCCATCCCTGGCCGGTGCTTCCGTGTCTTTCTAACCTCTCGATGTGCCAGGGGGCTCAGTCGCAGACTTCTCTCTTTGACCTCTACACATCTCCCTGGTGATTTCGTTCAATCCCGTGGCTTCAAACACCGGCTCAGTTAAAACCCTGTGATCGGTATTTCCAGGCTGCACCTCTCCCTTGATTTCGAGACTCACACATTTCCACCTGGGGGTCTCCTAAAGCCTCAAACTTAACATGCCCCCAAACCGAGCTCCTGGTTATTCCCACTTTCCAACTTGTTTCGCCCACAGTCTCTCCCAATTTAAGAAATCACAACTGCATTCTTCACGCTGCTCTGGCCAAAATTTCTCATTTTCTGTTTCTCACTTCCCACATCCAATCCGATAACTAAGTTCTGTGGGCTCTCCCTTTGGGTACATTCAGAGCCCAGTCACTTCCCAGCCTCCCCACTGCACCACAGCGGCCCAGGTCTGTCACCTCTGTCTGGGTCGCTCTGCCACAGCTCTCCAGTCGGTCCGGAGCCCCGACACCTGCATCCTCGCTCTCAGTCTGGAAGCCAGAGGCTTCCCCACCTCGCAGGATAAAGGCCACAGCTCTTCCGACAACCTACAAGGCCTTCGCGATCTGCTCGGTGTCGTCACCTGCCTCTGCTCTCCCCCTGTTCACTCCATGCCAGCCCCACTGGCATCTATGCTGCTCCTGGAACATTCCGGGCACATTTCCCCTCTATCCCAGCTGTTCCCCTGGGTGGACGCCCTCACTCCCAGGCAGCCACATACCTGACTCCCATACTTTTATCAGATCTTTACTCAAATGTCACTTAACAGTGGGGCATGCTTCGGTCACCTTAGCTAAAATTACACTTCCTTGACACTTTCTATTTCCATTCCCTACCTATTTTTTTCTTTGCACTCACCACCCTCTAGCACCATATATGTTTTACTTATCACTCCTGCTTATTGTCTGCCATTGCTCAACAGAACGCAAGCTTCACAGGGGCAAGTGTTTCATCTATTTGTTCACGTTGTATCTCGAGTGCCTAGAACAGTATGTGGCACCTGGCTGTCACTCAGTCACTATTCGCTGCATAAACAATTTTTTCAAATTAAAAATCAATAAAAGCCACGCACTATACCACAATAATAACATCTACCATGGAGAGCCATCAATAATCTGCCTTCCTAATTAACATAAGAATCTTCTAAAGGCAGAAGGGTTATCTTGCACGCCTTTTCATGCTAGGGACTGGCACAGAATGTAACATATACGGCAATTATTCAATTCAGTATCTGAGCAGGAAATTTCGCTTAAAGACAGAGCACTAGCAGATAAAAATAGAACAACAGAACCATAATCTAATTCAGCGTTAGATTGGCAGGTAAGAAAAAACGGCTCTAAAAGCAGTCGTCCCTCTAATATCTGCGAGCAGCAGCTTTCAGTGCTAATCTAGGACATCCGCTCCAGACACGGCCGCGGGCTGCGGGACTCGGGACTTGCCATCCGGGACGGAAGGTGGCCTGGCTCTGGACGAAGCACCGAGCCCACCTCATCTTACTCTGTCTTTGGGACCCGTGCCTGGAATGTTGGAGATATTTAACAATTTACGATATCGTTTTCTCTTTTATAAAATTATGATCATTCTTCAGACTCTGAATGCACTTCCTGTGTGGGTCAAAGCTTGTCAAAGGTTCTTAGAGGAGGGACAAATACTGTGAATGGTGACACCAAAGGAGTTGAAAGAAGGTGACTCTGAACCAGCCTGATTCACCCAGACTCCACATGAAACACAAACAGGCTGCACACACAACGGTCACACCCAGACAGGTCCGCGGCGCCCCACAGACCAACACCCACACTGCTTTCAACACGTGCCAGGGAAGTGCAATGGAGCCACAACGAGAGGAGAGTTTCAATTCTCTGAGTGTGACTCCTTGGAGAAAAGTGTTTGCTAACCTGACTAAATTCTAGAAAACCAACAATTGTTACAGGACAAAAAGAGAAAGAAGGGGTTCAAATTCTGACTAAGATTTCTGAGTTCCATTTAAAATATGAAGAGAAATGAAGAAAAAGGCAAAAATGAAAAAACCAAAACCTTACATTCAAAAACACGAGTAAAATCCCAGAATTTTCCATATTAACCGACACACAAACAATAAACGGTTGTTTTATCTACCTAGCAAACGTCTGACTACATGTCTAGAATCAATAATTCAACAATATGAAACGCTTCATATAGTTCAAATCCTTTCATTATTTTATTTAATGTTAATTACGTTTCCTTAAAATGACCGGACCTGTCTAATTACCTGTATATCCACTGGTGAGCAGGCAAAACGTGAAGCAGAATACATTTGGCAGGAAACAGGGAAAGAGATGCTTTCATGTTGACATTAATTCCTTTAATGTATAACAACTCATGTGGGTTTTTTTTTAAATTTCTCTCTTCTGTCACCCACTCTAACCATAGTCCTGAATATAACTTGCATGGGACACATAAAATTAGCTCAGCTAACATAGCCTGATCTAAGATTACGTTATACAAGACAGACTCAGTACCTCCGTGAGCAGGACACAAACCACTCAAAGCTAAGCATCTACACAATGCTGGCTCCCCGGTGAACCTCCGAACTTCAACAAGATCACCTAAGGGGCTTCCCACATTTAAAGCCAAGCAGCAAGCTGAGAAACAACACACCATCCAGCTTGTCTACGACTGCACACAGCCGACTCACGGTGCTCAGATACACTGTATCTCTGTAAAGTCACTTTGCTGCCTCTTGGTTATAAAAAAAGAGAACTTTCTAACGACCTCTAACTCTTGGATAACCTACTATCTTTCAACGTGCTTCCTTAACGGGAAATGCAAGATGTTTTGTTTTATTGTAACACTCAATAACAAGTCCATTAATTACCGGATAAAAGCCAGGAATCTCTCCTTTTAGTAGCTTACCCAGTTTAGCGGCGCCCTCTGGTGGGTACTCAGGAAACTGACCCTCGGAAGGGACGCTGACAGTCCTCCTCAGGCATCTCCCCTTGGTGGAGTCGGCCTGCTGCTCCGGCCCTCCCTCCGCCGGCACCTAGTTAACCAAAAGGAGAAGGAGATGAAACCACTTAGGGAGCTCGCCACGGCCACCTTCTGATCGAATTCTGTTTTTCATTAAGAAAGACAGGAGCTTGTAATCATCTGAGCAAAGTAGAAGAAATGCAGAAGTAGAGTATATACAATGGTAAAGTATTGCCAACCCCCTTTCCGGAAGCTTTTCTTTAAAAAGAAAACCAAATGATCAGGAAAGGTGAGTATGTAGATTAGCTTACTTGAAGTACGTACAAATCATATCCAGGTGTGTACCTGCTTTGGGAGCTCAGGAAACAAAACAGAACACCCACACAAATAAAAGATTCTTTTACATCAGAAACTGGTTCACAAGCTCCAATCCTGCCCAACGCTCAGTAAGGTAAGTGGAAATAAAAGTCAACCAGAAAGATTCAGCTACAACGTTTTCTTAAAAGGTTTTCTTACATAAAAGCAGTAAAATCACCAAACTTTTCTTCAGTTTTAGAATTAAGCACTTAGGGATAGTTCATAAAATACATTTTCAGTGAAAGCTTATATAGATACTTAAATAAAATGGCATGCTTTCTTCCACCAGGGAGATTAGTTTTTGAAGCCCTAAAAAACTGTTTTTTTCTGGTACAGTTTCAGAAACACGCCCAGTGCTGTTTCTGCATGAGGAATAAGAGCTGTGCACGGGACGGAGGGTCTCTAGTGCCAGCGCCTACTTTAAAGCTCACAGGCTGTCGCTGCAGAGCAACAGGAGGGCGCTGAGGTCCTTTCACAATGAGGTCTTACTAGGAACCTTTATCAAAACCGAGAATAGTAATTAATCATAATCTCTCATGGCTTCAGGACAGTGATGTCAATAACGATGGCCAGCACTGAGCTCTCACCATGTGCAAGGCTAAGAATTTACACATGCAGCTTATCAGAGAGCCCTTACTATCACCCTCTTTACAACAAGGAGTAATTTGTTTTACCCACGACTGCAGTGAATCCTTATCACAGCCACTTGCCCCCGCCACCCAACTCCCATGACGGGGGCCCCGGGGGTGACAAAAGCGAAGCTCTCTCTATCCCTGAGAATCTGAACAGTGACATCTTCATAATGGGCTGAAAATTTTCACACCCTTTATAGGGTCCCCAATTCATCATTCCCTCATCACCAGAACTATGCGTACTGCTTACACACTGAGAAACCAAAAGCAGAAGAGGTAAAAATTCAAAAAAAAATTCTAAAAAAATAAAGGGAGACCAAATAATAGCACCAATAAAGACAAGAACTCTTCCAAAAGCGCTCTGTAACATAAGACTTTACAAGGAGTAATCCAAGTCATCCATCCCTTTCAGGATGGAAATTATTATCATCTCGACTTAAATAATTAAAAGAGTAGTACTCAGAGGCTGAACTCCCTCCTAGTCAGAGGCAAGCATGTATCCTCTACCTGCCTTACAAGTAGAAAAGAACAGGGGTAAATTTGGAAAACAAAAGTTTGTATCTTTGAATAGATGACCCTAAATAAACATAACCCTTTTCCTCCTAGTTCTAAAAGTGTCTGTTATCTGAACTAATGAAGGTCCAAGCCATTAAGAAAAAAGGTGGTAATTATTTTTGATACTACAGGAGGAAATGACCTATTATCTTTTCTTTGGAAACTTATAAAGGTTATAGTCAGGAAAAAGTAGGAAACAGTTTCTATTATTACATACTTTATCTCTACTCTAAGGAAGGAAAAGTAAAATATATCAAACTTCTCATTTGGGCCTGAAGTTCACTCACAGTTATTTTCTCACAGTGTTCATGTAGAGTCTTCATCTCCCACTTCTGTAACTGGAAATACAGCCAAAGTAATTCAAAGTATCCTGCAGAGGTTGGAGTATTTTCTCTCTGATTTGGCTTATATGGGAAAATAGTTTTGACTTTTATGCTAACCCTGAATTTCTCACAAATATTTTACTTTTACGACACTACAGATTGCTTCTTACCTAAAATATTTTCAAAAGATATTGATCTACTTGAAAATTAGAGGGATCATATTTCAAATGTTTTCAAACTAAGCTGGGGCTCCCCAATCTTACTAGATAGCCCAAGAGAATCAGTGTTAGAAACTCAATTTTAGAAAAGCTATTTTATCCATTCTAAGTGCCTCTATTTAGTTTACTAGTTCACATTTATTATTTATACTGGCTTACTCTTAAAATGTGTGTATCCCCCAGGTTCTATAACATGACAGGAATTTTTTTTAACCTCTTTGGCCTTGTACTGTGCGTCTGAGTCTAACTTTCCCTCAGGGAAAGAAGAAGTCAAGCCCCACCACTCCTCCCACTTCAGAGGAGGGAGGAGTGAGGGGCTTCGCGGGGCCTGAGGTGTGTTAACACAGAGTCACGGTGAACCTGACTCCCAGGCCTCTGCAGTCCCAGGCCGTCCACAGTGACGGGACAGTGACACGCACGAGGACATCCAGTTACTTGGAAAACATTATTTATATGCATATACCTCATATTTTCTACAAAACTGCCTTTGATTTTGTTTAGAATTCTGTAGAAAGTTATTTCAGCTTCAGTCTGTGTACATGCAGACTAAATGAAATAGGAAAGGAAACCAAGGCTATGCTAACTAGGAGAAGAAAGCTCTGCTGCTTTCTTCCTAGAGAGTGCTCGAGTGACTTGGGGTCTACGGATGGGAACACGGCGGCCCTGCATGCGGGGGAGCAGCCCCCCGCCCCGCTCCAACCAGAGTGCAATTCGGAGTCCAGCTGTTGCACAGGCTTCTGCATACGCTCTTCTTCAAAGAACTCCTCTGCTGAAAGTACCCAACTCCAGACTTTCCGTTCTAGGAACACCAAATTGCTTGCACTTCTCTAACACACTCCCTGTTTTGTAGGTCAGTGCCTTTGCTAAGTTTGTTCTCTCAGCTTGAAACACTTTCCCCGCCTTCTTTTCTGTCCTATACCTAACCGGTAAAACTATTCGTCCGAAGGCTTTGGACAAACACCGCCTCTGCCAGGAGCCTTCCCTTCCCACCGATCGCCTAAGAGGAGGTTCAGGTGCACCTTCCCGAGGCTCCTCCAGTAACAGATTTTCCTCTGTCACTACACGAAACACACTGAATGGTAAGTATTCCTCTGTGCGACTAATTCCATGTAAATTAACAGCCTGCCTCTTACCAGTCAATCCCCAAATCTTAAAATAGCTCCAACCACAAATGAATGAATGAATATTTAATAGGTAGAGAGGGTGGCCGTTTTCAGGAAAAGAAGAAAACATACCATCAGCCAAGAAGTTGGAAAGCATGTGACTTTTTTAGTTGGTTTTGGAACAGGGAGCAGGCCAATTTAGTTAGAGCCTCGTACCGGGGAGAAGCTGGGCAGGACACTGAAATATATTATGACCACGCTGGAAGGGCCTCAGGGCCGAGCCGCGCATAACAGGAGGTGCTGGGAAACCACTCAGGTCTGTGGATGGGAGGAGAGGCAGTCTTGTCATTGGTCCTTCTGTTCCCTACCCCTCCCTCTTCTGACACTTCCTACAGATTAATATTCATAACACACGACTTGGACCCAATCCCTTCCTTTGGTAACTGCCCATCGCCAATAACATCTTAATGGCACAGAATACATCCCTTTAGAATAAATACATTTCTGTCTTTTATTCTACCCAGTTTATTTGTGCTATTTACCAAATGCTATTTTAAAGATTTTATTTTTATTTATTTGTAGAGAGAGGGGAAGGGAGGGAGAAAGAGAGGGAGAAACAGCAATGTGTGGTTGCCTCTCACATGGCCCTCACGGGGACCTGGCCTGCAACCCAGGCATCTGCTCCGACTGGGAATCGAACCGGGACCCTCTGGTTCCCAGCCCGTGCTCAATCCACTGAGCCACACCAGCCAGGGCACCAAATGCTATTTTAAAATGATCTGTCTTATTCCCACTTAATTTGGTATGCGGGAGAGAGGAAAGAACTCCCCGTACAACACAGCGCACACGGGGGCCCGCTGCGTGTCTGCGTCTGCGGAATGACGTGAAGGAGGTTCCGCATGGCGCGTGCCATTCACGGTAGCTACCCCAGGAAAAGTAACAGTTGGTGTTCGGTCGTTTGCACACAAGCCCAACCGCTGGTTTCACTAATATAGCTAAGTGTAAATACTGCTTTCCAAAAGCATAAAAAATATTTTTAATTATTTTAAAATCGCATTATTGCCATGCTGCCTGTGCCCCAGGCTCCTGCTTTAAAAACCCCACGTACAGCCGTAGAACCCGAGTGACAAAGAACGGGGCCACAGTCACCCGTCCAAAGGGCGTGTCATTGCCACGGGACCTCACTCAGCTTTCCTCTGTATTTTTATTCCGGCTGCCCTCAGAGGGCTTCAGGACGGTCGTTTCTGCCATTTCCCCCTAGCCCTTAATCTCTGGTTTACTCAGTCTTATCTCCTGCAAGCAAAATGGAATTCGAATGGCCTCCTGCACCCTCTTTATCAACGGGCGTGGGGCCAAGCCAGCTGGGGCCTTTCCTGGCATCCGGGCCGGGCAGGGAAGTATATTGCCTAACACATGAGCAATGTCTGTTTGCACGAGGCGACTCACTACACCAGCGAGTCACTTCTCAAGGTACTGCTCCTGGTGGACTTCCCTTCCAGCACTCTGCCCGGACCCACCCCCCTGCTGCGTCCCCAAACTGGCGATGGGTATACTGAGCACTCTTCCTGGGAACGCCCCCGCGCAGGCCTTCCCCCGTTTTCCGATGGGAAACGTGCAGCGTGAGAGAGAGCACCGCAAGGGCCCACGCACTGAGCCACGAGCGCTGCAGACTAGCGGCACCCTCCCACGCTCCCGCAGCGCCTGGCCGCGGGGCTGCCTCAGCCCTCCCCGGCCCCTCCTGGTGGGGCTTTTAACACAGCAGTAAACACCCCCGTGATTCCTTAGGGTTGAAAACAGCCCTTTTAGATCATTTTAAAAGGAAATTCCTTAAATTCCTTGTTTCAAGGAATCCTAAGCTGCTCGGTGCAGACTTCCGAGGGGGAGGGTTACACCCTCCTGACAGTGTGGGTGAGAGGCAGGGAGTGACCGCATGTTCTGGCCCTTAGACACACACACGAGGTTTCCCGTGACTTCTTGTAATGACATTAACAGAATATGAAATTTATCATTCGTGTGGCCAGTACAGCAGTGGCTTAACATTTTCTTATCCTGGAGACTTAGGTCAGGTTTTCCAACCTAACGGTGGAACATCCCTGTCTCAGGGAAAAAAGCATTTTGTAAACTGTTTCACGAACTCCTCATCCCTCACCTGGGCTGCTGCAGTGACCATCCCGTTCCCTTCCAACTCCGTTCACTCAGTTTCCCACGTGGTCACCAGAGCGACTTTGCTGAGAAGCAGATGCGGTGATGTCCCTGCCCTGTTCCGCCCCTTCCCGCGGTCCAGATCATTTCCGTAATAAAGTCCAGATCCCTTAGATGGCCCTTCAAGGCACTTGTCACTGAATTCTTGACAGCTATCACTTTTCCTCCAGCAAACTGCATTCTGGGAATTCGGGACATTTCATACTTTGCCAAGGAGAGAGAAGACGTTTCTTGACTCCGTATCCTCACACGTACATGAAATATCCCTCCTTCGCCTCCTCCGGGCGAGCTCCTGTTTGCCCCTGGACACGGCCTCCCCATTAAGTTTCTCTATCAAACCCTTTTTGATATTCTCCACTTCACCCATAACCCACTCCATGCAAAATTTCAGTTAGACTTTCCCTGGGGTGATGTTATAATCTTAAGAAAAAAACAGTGTATTGAGGTGAAATCCACTTAACATAAAATTCACCATTTTGGAGTAGGTTGTCCAGTGACAGTGCATTTGCAATGCTGTACAAAGTCCACCCGCATGGCGTCCTTCATGGTTCTGACTTTTGATTTACCATAAGATGTCCCCCAAAAACTGCAGTTGAAACACCGTGCACAAAAGAGAGGCCCAATGAATAAAGATGGAATCACATCTTCGACAATGGCAAAGCATTTTATGGATTGCTTCTATGATCTTTTTATTATCCAGTTTTAGAAAAAAATATGGAATTAAGTCTCATGTTCTGGGGAGATTTGTAACACAAAAAAAAAGAGAGAAGGAAAGGTTCATCTCCTCTCAAACTTATGTTAAGAAAACGGACCTTCAGGAATCAAAGTTTGTAATTTGGCTTTTTCAAATTTTATTCAACAAATGTTTATCGAGAATTTACGTATGTGTCAAGAGCTGTTCTAGGCACTGAGGGATACAACAATGAAGAAAACAGACAAAATCCTTGCCCTAACACCTGCATTCTGGAAGAAAGGCAATAAACATGATAAATAAATTTGATAGCATTTCAGAAGGTGGCAAATGGCCATAAATGGGACAAAAAAATTAGAGCCGTGTAATTAGAGCAGATGTTCTGGATGGAGATACGAGGAGGGTCTGCGATTTTAAAGAGGTGGCCAGGTAATCATGTAAGCAGGGAGTGGAAAGAGATGAGAAAGTGAGTCATTCAAATATTTTAAGGGAAAAACCCAGGCTAAGGCCTTGGGGCAGGGACATGCGTGACGTGCTCAAGAACAGTGCCAAAGCCAGAGTGGCCAGATCAGAGCGAGCCCCTGGAAACCTGGAGGGAGGGAGCTGTCCTCAATGAAGACAGGGATGGCCTCTGATGGGGGTAGGGGGAAGACTGGGGCGGGGGACTTGGTGCGGGGCAGGCTGGAGAGGATCATCTCATATCCATGTAGAGGTGTGTGGTGAGCAGAGGGATATATGTGTCTAGGGAATAGAGATGTGTGGCTTGGAGACAGGAAAGTAGGAATCATCGGCACCAAAGGGAGTTGAAAGCCCTTGGACCGGACGAGACGCCTGAGGAAGTGATACCCGAGGACTGAACTCCGTGGGACCCCCTGTAAAGATCTGGAGGAAGAAGAGAAATCTGCAGAGATGACTGGGAAAGAGCTGTCAGAGAGGCGGGCGGAAGACTGAGAGAGCACGGGGCCATGGAAGCCGAGCGCAGAGAGCAGCTCTAGAAACAGGAACGAGCCATCAACTGCGTTCAATGCCACTGACAAATGAAGTAAGAAGAGAACCGACCACTGGACTTAGGAATCTGGCGGTCACCGGTGAGCTGACCGAGCGCTATCTAGACCGAGTGGTGTGGGGTAGCACGGGCGTCCCACCTGTGGCCCGCGGGCGGCATGTGGCCCAACACAGAATGGTAAATCCACCTGAAACCTTGTCTTTGCTCATCAGTGTTGGTTAGTGTTTGTGTACTTAACGTGTGGTCCAGAGATGCCAAAAGGTCGGACACCCCCGGAGCAGAGGCTGAGTGGAGCACGTTTAAGAGAGAATGAGAAGAAAGGAATTAGAGACAGTGAGCATACAGGTTCCGGGAACTTTTGCTGTTAAGGGAAGCAGGGAAAGGTATGGCAACTGGAGGCAGAAGTGGGGTTGATCGGGCTTGTTTTTTCTTTTAGAGCGGAGCATGCGGGTGGGAACGAGCTAGTGGAGAGCAAGGCACCGAAGGTGCAGAGGGGTGCTGCGTCCTGGGAATGGACGCCCGTGCAGGGGCTGGCCATTGGACTGCAGACAGCCAGACCACAGTAACGGGGAGGAGGTTGGGGTATAAGGAGAGAGGCGCTGGTGGACAGGTGGGCACGGTAACGCAGTTCTCTTCCAGGGCCCGAATCATCTCACTGAAGTAAGAAGCAGCAAAGAGGTCAGCTGTGAGACTACCAGAGCCAGGATGAGAACAGAGGAAGAGGTGCAAAAAAACCAGCTAGGAAATCGCTGTGGATTGTGCTACCCAAAGTGTGGCCCAGTGTCCCGCGCTGCTGTGCAAAGTGTTACGGATGACACTTGAACGGCGCAGAAACGGAGAGGAAGTGTGCCTGGGTGGTCAGTGGATGTGTCTCACTGTACAGCACGCTTGCCATGAATCCGTGTATTTGTATTATTTTATTCCTTCTTTTCCTATGTGAGGATCACTCTGTGTATATTTATTGAATTATAATTTTACTTTTGCTAAATCTAATAAAAATCTGGATTTGTATTTTTATCTTCTTAAAAGTCTCATTTTTCTTAATTCCTATTATTGTGCTTTATTGCTCACAATGAGTTGGGGAGAAAAAACTGTCCTTCACCTCACACTCGTCCCAAAAAACTGGACAATAACTGGCCCAAGAGACCGTTTTATCATTGCGGGGCAGCACTCGGGGCTCACAAGGAGTCTGCAGCCAGTCGTTTGAAGACCTCCAGCAGGGTGGAGCGATGTGCTCCAGACTCACGACGCCGCATGGAAGCAGAGCAGGGGGACGAATGGGCGGGATTTCAGTGAGCTATCTCGGTGCCAAGTGCATGTGATGACGCAAGCCAAGGGCAAGGAAGCAGTGTGCGAGGGAGTGGTGACAATGACTGACCATAAAATTTGGGCTGGGTGAAGAGGAAAGAAAGGATATCAGAGGCATGAGGGGCAGACAAGGTGCCGGGATCAATGGACTTTGATCCTTCCCCAAAAGGATCAAAGGGTTTTTGGAATTGGGGATGAGTAAAATGACAGGAGGTGGTGGTCATAGAGTAACGTGCATGCAACTGAGCGTATGAAGAAGCTGCAGCAGTGAGGAAGGTGGAGGAAAAGACTCTGGAAGGAGAGGAGTGCAAGGAGCTGAAAGCCATGTGTTGAAAGAATCACGTCTCCAGATACGGAACCACAAATTGAGGCGGGAGCAGTGCTGGAGAAGATGACAATGAGCCAGTAGCAAAAATCAACTATCACAGAGAGAGAGAGAGAGAGAGAGAGAGATGACCAGGAACTGGAAGACACTGCAACATGAGATTCAGAGTCTGAGCTCTTCAGGGAAAATGAGAGAGAAGAGACAGGACGTGCCACGGAAGGAGAGCAGCTACTACAGGCAGCATGGCCTGGGGGCGGGGAGGAAAGAGCCAGCACCTGACAGGACTTCAGAGAAGGCAGTGTCCCTAGGGAAGACGGAGGTTCTCCTGAGAGCAAGAAGGTAAAAGACTCCCTCGGGGGAGGTGGAAGCCACAGCTGAGCTTGCTGCTGATGGACCGCAAGCTATACAGGGACAGTGAAAGGGTTTTAAGCGGTGGAAAAGAATGAGCGAAAGGCGAGGGCAGGTACGGAGACGCACGGAGCCGTGAGTACAGAAGAGGTGAAGGGCTCCCTGGTGTCTGGGGTTTCTCACGAGAACTGGCATAAAAAGGGATAAAGTACCTAAGATTTTGTGCTGAAAATTATTCATTATGGACAGTTATTTTATTAGGCAAAAGGGGACCCGGGCCTGCATTGTTTGATTGATTAGTAATATCTAATCAAGGGACTGTATCTTGTTCTAGATAAGGCATGCTCTTGTTACATTTCTCACAGCACTACACTGAATACAATGCATGGAAGGCCATAAGGATGGCAGATGATCTGTTCATATCGGTCCTAATGTATTAATAACTCTGATAAAAAAAAATTGATGACAGTAGATTGGTTAAAATGTACATTCTGAATTAGCTGTTTATTCAAATTGGATAACTACCCATCTTCTGCACTAATATCCACTTTACCAGTTTTTATTATGTATCTACTTAATAGAAACACAACGTGTACTAGACCGCTCCAGAAAAGGCTGCAGTTTTAAAAATTATTTTCATAAAATGTAATATTAAATATTTTATTTACTAAATTGATATTCTACAGATTACATATATGGCAATTAATCTTCCTCCTTCACTGAATTAGATCTTTTCTTCCCTTACATTTCTCCCCCCTCTCTGTGAAGATCACATTCACTCATTTGTTTGTCGTCGTTGTGGGGATTGGGAATAAGATGGTTTAATGGCTCTACCATACTGAAGTGACATCGACTGCCTGATAACTCACCAATAAGCAAATGAATTATTTGGATGTGGAAGGATGTGTACACTGAGCAATTTGAGGAATAAAGCAGTCACAGTATATGGCAAGTTTAGGAGTCGTTTGGTTTGCTTGTTTTAATGTACAGGGACAGAAGGTTTACCGGAACTAGAACTAACTACGCCCTGTCTGCCGCTCCAGCCCACTGCCCCTTGCCGTGTGTGGCGGAAGCAAACCTCCGCAGAACACAGTGAGAGAGGTCTCTCCCCGCGACTTCAGGTTAGGTTTGGCCAAGCAATCGGGAGGCGGGAGGAGAGCGGGACTGTTCATCTCCCTGCGTCCCCCCCGCCGGCCACGGGCACTGGCAGAGGCTGCGGTCTTTGTGTAGAGCCTCGGTGACTGGCACCAGCCCTCCCGTGCAGCTGCAGTTCTCGGGGCTCCAGAAACACTGCTTCCTTCCCTCAGCCCGAAGGTCTAGAGTGGTAACTGCCCTTTGCTGTTGCTAGTTCATGGGTGCCTCACCACCCTTTGGGGGTCCCTTACGTGGCCTACACCTCTGTAAATAGTCCCTTCATTAAATCTTTTTCAATTAACCCACTGACTGTCCCATTTGTCACTGGTTAGGAGCTAGACTGATGTCCTTCCCAAGAGGCCACATGGGCCATTTTGGGGACCGGGACTACACAATCCAATCCATTCACTTTCCAAATTGCTCACTCACACTTCTCTCACTGTTCCTTAATGGAATCCAGGCCTATCTGGTTGAAGAACTCTTGTCTGCACAGCACTCATGTGTCCTTTTAACACTGGCAGCCTGCTAGACTTGCTTATGGTTTATCATTCATGGAGCCTGCAAGTTCATCAGTGCAAATGAAGACCAGACTACTTCAGGACCTTGGAACGGGGAGGCAGCCCTTCTCAGTAACATGCACCTCACCTCCTTCTCCTTGTTGAGCAGCACCAGCTGGCTGTCCGTGAGGATGCAGTACTTCCGCTCCCATGTCGTGGTCTCCGTGTAGGGCGACTGGCCACAGGACAGACGGTGTGTGGGCGGCCCTTTCACGTCTGTGTGACAAAGAGGAAAAGTGGCAAATCACTATCCTGCTTGGCAAGCTTGTGTTTCAAGTGTAACATTCATCAAAATCAAATTAAATAGAGATGAGTCTAAACATGAATCTCAATGAGAAACTGAAAATTTTCTCTTAAGAAAATAAAAACTGCTATGATATACAGAAATTGGTCTACAGTCTGCAGAAAAGACGGCTGAAACAGTCTTGGAAGAACGGTTAGCACAAAGCTGACCCAGTACACCCCGCTGTATGTACACCAAACTAATGGGAGGTCACTTCAGAGCTAAACCAGTATCATTGAAAACGAAGAGGTGAGGTGACTCAGTGACAAGAACAAAAGACAGACAGAACCCTCGTCTTTAGGAGGAAGATGATGGCGACTTCGAGAGCACTGCTGACCCAGGACTGAGAGAGTGAAGTTATCAGCAGCCTGAACATCCAACACAGCTTTATTTCTAGTCACTTGTAAGAATTAGAAAAGTTTAAACTACAGCATATCACCACTAGAGGCCAGTAATGCCTTAAATTCATAGGAAGCAATGTCCTCAAGGAAGATCTAAACATATTACCACCATGTCTCTTAGAGGTGGAGGGAACAAGGTCAAAGCTAAATGTCTCGACTCTTCTGAACGTCTCGTTCCCCTATAAAATACCAAATGGTTACTATTACTTTGTCACTTTCACGTTCTTTGAAATGGACTATTCACTCATTTGGGCTGCTGTCAACCTTGGAACAGCGTATCTTCATCATAAATATACATCAGATCCATTAAATAAGACTTTTACCACAGTTCAATGTATACAGTCAAAGTTCTTTAGCCATGAAGGACCAATTCCTTTCAGACACAGACGCACAGGGACCATTTAAAATGCGTTAGCCATCGCCGTTCAGTTACGCTGGAGGAGCGCGTCAGACCGAAGAAATTAGGGACCACACACCCGAGAGCGCAGGCGAGTGGCAGACCAGACACAAGCACGTTCTGTCCGTTACCCGAGTGTCTGCATTACAGTTACTCTCCACAGACATTCAGTCTTTTCATCCCAGGGTGACAGGCATTCCTGGTATTGACTGACTGCAAGGAAATCAAAGTGATTTCCTACAGGTTTTGTACCATCACACCCAGGTATGCACAACTAGAGCCTGAGTACTCCAGAAAGTAAACAGGAAGTCAGTAACGCGGGTGGTGAGGTAGGTGTATGTCTAGCTCCCCAGGGCCCCTTATCTTCAATGTTTCTTCCGCTCAACTCCCTACTCTCTCTACAAGTCTGCCTATATGCGTTGCTCTGCATGTTTTGGGGAACTTATCAACGACCCTCCAAAATAATTCAAAGTCAAAGAACTAAAAATGTTACTGGGGCTTGGCTGGACATGTAACTAATTCTCAGAAGTTCACTATGTCCCCTTTTTCCTGCTTCCATCTCCTCCCCACTGTGCACTGCGGGACACACTGCATCCACAGCTTCTCCATTCCACACCAGCTCTTCCCCACCCTCAACTCTCACCTCGTATGCTAAGCATCTTAAATTATTTTAATTTGCTTTTGTCCTCACCCAAGGACATTTTTTATTTCATTGCTTTTAGAGAGGGAGGGGGAGAGAGAGAAAAACATCGATGTGATAGAGGAGAAGCAATCAAGTTGCCTCCGTCGCCTCCCCTACACGCCTAGACCAGAGACCTGGGAATCAAACCTGCAACCTGGGCATGTGCCCTGACCGGGAATCAAACCTGCAACCTTTCGGTTACAGGATAAAGCTCCAACCAACTGAGTCACACCAGCCAGGGCAGCATCTTAAATTATTTTAAAGCTTTCTTTACACTTCAAAACTTCCTAAAATTATCACAAAAGGCTTCAAAGGAACTCTCAATCCTTTTTGACATGATAGGAGATTCTTGCCTATACTTAAAAGCCATGTCAAAGTTGATTTTCTTAACAGGATTTGGACAAACAACTGGGTTAGATTTCACCACAATGTAGGCCTATTTTTAGAACAAATACCAAGACGATCTCAACAGAGAGGATACACCTACTTTATGTGGAAATGTGGTGTTTTGTGGCCCAGACAAGTTTTCACTCAAATGACTAACCTTCTTATGTAAGTTGGCCAAGGGTGACCTAAGCTGCCCACTGTAATTTAATTTGAACAGTAATCTTATGTTCTCTACTAAGCAAGAAGATACTGACGGACTCTGTACGTAAAAGTTAGAATACAGGATACTGTATTTACAGCATAACTCACGTTTCCTGACGAAATGCAAGTCAGCATCAGCACCGTATTTCCCTGTGTCGTGTTCACTGTCCCATGGTCTCCCTTTCCCCACCCTGACCGCTGTTCCTACTTTCTCAGTGGCATTGTGAAACAGGACAATAGCTTATAAAGCATTTGGGGACCCTGAGCCCCCCAGTGCTGTAGGCAGAATGAAGGAAGGAGCAATACTTCTCTGTATGCTTTTTGTTTAAATTATGAGATTGATTAGCCAAGCTATAAATTTTATAGTTTCCAATTATTTTTTTTCCTGTGACCACTTTTTGACAATTTTATGAGATGCATACCAAGAAAGAAGTTAGAATAAGTGATTCTTTGGGATCCTTTTTAGCACTTCTGGATTAAGGTTTAAAAGGCATTTTAAATAACAAGATAAAATAGATTTAAAATAACCTATAGATTTAATGTATTCATTCTATCATGTCCTCATTTCTATGGCTAAATTAAGGTTAAAGAGTGTATTTGTAAAGACTGTATACTGAGACTATATTAACAGGACAAGCTCAGATTAATGCCCTATTTTACCCTACCAATTCCACTGATTAATCTCTCTTGCTCGCTCGCTCTAGTGACATACTTCTAATTTTTGACTTCCAATTATATTTAGTGTCTGAAATTCACTAGAGAAAAGGAAAACTAACTTAGAATTACAAATAAGAATCTTAACAAAAACACTGGCAAAAAATTAGATTTACCCTGTGGCATTTACCCGTAGTCCCCAACAAGGATGCTAAGGACATTGGATGATGGCCTAATTACAAAAACTGAATAATTTTAGAAACATTAAAAAGAACCAGAGTTACTGAATGGATTCCTTTGGAAAGCACTGCACTAAGACTGGATATTTTCATGTAGACTAGTTATTCTCAATTTAAAAAAAAAATCTCAGGAGCCCTTTAGACTCTTGAAATTGTTGAGGACTTCAAAGAGCTTTTGTTTATATGGGTTATATTTATCAGTATTTACCATATCAGAAATTAAAACAAACTTTAAAAATATTTATTCACTTAATGAGAGTAACAAACCTATTGCATGTTAATATAAATAACACCTGTTTAATGAGATGTAACTCCTCCCCTCCAAAAAAAACTAAAAGAAAGAAAAGTAAGTTAGAGGAGCGACACTCTGAAGTTTTGCAAATCTCTGTAAGGTCTGGCTGAATTGGAGACGGCCGGGTTCGTTGCCCTGTTTCCACATTCAGTCTACTGCTCTGTGCTGTCTGGGCTCAAGTATATGAAGAAAATCTGGATTCACACGGACATGCAGTTGGCAAAGGGAAGAGTATTTTAATAGCACTTTTAGATAATTGCGGATCATCTTTTTTTTTAATGCTACGCCGAAACCTGACAAGCAGTCGCTTCTCAAAAATGAGTAAAATGAGGAATCTGACATCACATAAATGAACTTTTCTTACTCTGTTAAATTAAAAATCATGGGTCTACTTTGCTCTTTGAATGGATCTTTTATCCATATGCATGAGTCTGCGACATTATGCACTGATCATTTAGAAAATATTGGTTCATTCAGTTTTGCAGATCTTCTAAATGTTGACACTTTTCATTACATAATATCAAAAACTCACATTTATTAACATTCAAAAAAGTACTGATCTCATCAGAAAAGTCTTTAAGTACTGGGAAGCAGTGGCTGATTCAAGTTTTCAAAAATACCGATTTTCATTTTTCATCTTGAGTTTTATCATTGGCAATAAATACTGCTGTTTTCCCCTGCTTAAATGACAGGTTTAAGAAAGTTTCTTTTTCCAGAAAATGTCTACCAAATAACCAAGACTGAATAACTATAGCTTGTTTATCAGTTGTTCTTTTGAGTAAAATTGGTGTTCCCTGGAAAACAGGTGGCAGGTTCGGCTTGCGACTCACTTTCTCATTTTGCACACACATGTGCCATGGTGCTCACCCTCATATTTCGGTGTGCGGCCGTGAGCGCCTCCCGTGTCACCACACAGAATGTTAAAGAGATGTGACCTCTAGGGCTGAGATGTAAGAAAATTAAGGATTTTCAATGAGTCCTCAAGTATATTCTTAAAAAAAATTTTTATTTATTTATTTATTTTTAGAGAGAGGGGAAGGGAGGGAGAAAGAGAGAGAGACAAACATCAATGTGTGGTCACTTCTCACAAGCCCTCAACTGGGGACCTGGCCCACAACCCAGGCATGTGCCCCGACTGGGAATCGAACCGGGAACCTTTCGGCGCTCAATCCAGCAAGCCACACCAGCCAGGGCTAAAGTATATTCTTACATAAAACTGGCTCTCTCCCCTATTGTGTGTGGCAGAGAAGAAGGCACTGAGTGCTGGCACAGCTCGGTGCCATTGCCGTGACCCCTGGTCTGCATTAGTTTTACTCCAGGGGCCTTTGCATCACCAGGACAAATGTCAACACAGTGAGAAAGGAATAAGTGGGTTGGGGGCCAGTTTTATCGTGAACATAATTTGAACCTAGCAGATCAAGGGGACCCTCAGTTTCTAGGGTTCCACAGACCATACTTTAAAAACCGCTGCTTAGATGAAAGGAAGCCGATACAGGAGTCTCAGAAAGCCTTGTGACTGTTTGTAGGGTGCACTAAGTGGGGAGAGACCAGAGGTCTCACACGGTGGATGAGAGACAAACGACGCAATGGCCTGGTCACAGGATGACAAGGGCCATGGATTCGTGACAGCGGACACAGAACGGGGTTGTGTGAGCTGGAGTTTGAAATAAGAATCAACAGCACTGGTTATTCTCTAGCTGCTTGTGTGGGCAGAATAGCACAAGAGAGGAAAGAATAACAGAGCAATTAATACAGAGGTAGACTGATAAATGCTCATAAAGCAGGTTATATGCCCTGATTGTACTTTAGTTTTAGCAGGGAAATCTACATACACGTTTTTCAAAAAGGGAGGAAAAGAAACCTAAGAGGGAAGCTTTTAAATTTGGATTGAATTTGAAAGACTTAATGTAAGCCATTAGATCCAAATCATTTTCAAAATAGCATTCAGTGCTTCCCCTCCATGTCTGTGGGGAAGTTGGTTCCAGGACTCCAGCAGATTCCCAAATCTTTAGATGCTGGAGTCCATTATAAGTATTGTATAGTATTTGCATATAACCTGTATTTGCATCTGGGCTACAGCATAGTACTCAGCGCATGGCAAATTCAAATTTTGCTTTATGGAATTTTCTGGGATTTTTTCCCCCACATATTTTCGATCTGCAGTTGGTTGAATCTGTTAATACAATCGAGGCCAACTGTACCAGCTTATTTTGTCTACCTGTGAATCTAAAAATTAAACTCTGGGCCTCTTCAAATGCCAATACAAATTTAGTAGCTATTTGGCAAGGAAACAACAGCAACGGAACTTCTCTGTATGTAGTAACCCTTCCTTGTAATCAAAGAAGGGAGCACTAAGGCCTGTCACATGACTTGACAAGGAAGATAAACAAAACTGATACGACAGAGCTGGAAATGACATTAGGCATATCTATAAACATCTACAAGTAAGTTTTCTCTTCAAGGGTTAGCATCTTGTCCCTTCCAGACTTAGAAAGCATCTCCAAAGTCTTCCAGTAGGAGAATAAATGAAGGGTTCCAATCGGAATCAGAAATAGGAGTAGAGTGGAAAAGAGTAAGTCTATGACCCAAATATGGAGAATGTCAAAGAAAAAAATCGCTGTGGGAAATTTTATTTTTGTCTCTTACAGCTCCTTAGAAATCCATCTGCACTGCTTTGGAATCACATCCTTTACAAGCCACATGTTTTTTAAAATTCCAACATTGTAAGTTACATGCACTTGTTGAAATCCTAAACCTATTTACCACCATCCAAAACAAGCTTTACAGAAGATTCGATAGCGAGATTCAGTCCTCCAGCTGAGACACAAACTCTAATACTTCATTCTGTCTCAAAAGACTTTCACTGATTCCTAGTACCCATCTAAAGACAGACAGACAAACAAAAAATCCCCACAGTGTTGGGAAATGTATACCGGTGAGATTTTAATACATTAAAAGAGAAACACATTTCAGTAGTTGCACACTGCAGGGGTCTGAACAGCTGTAGAATGGGGGGGTGTGGTGTGTGTGTGTGTGTGTGTGTGTGTGTGTGTGTGTGTTTTCACCCATCTGGTTTAGAAATGGCAAGCTCTTCCCAGCATTCAAATTTCAAAGATGAGACTTGTTTTAGTTCTGAATTTGGTTAGAAGTCAAAGTACAAGCATTGCTTCTTAAAGTCTCAGAAATGAAGTGACCACTTTCTCATAGAAGTAAAAATACATCTAAATAACTAAAACAGAGCTATATAGTACTTTAACTAGCTAAGAACATGTCTATTTCCCTAAATACACAAAGGGCTATTTTTATCTTTACCAAAATGTTTAAAATAGTTTTAACAAAAGTTCAAGTTTAAAAATAGCATAGTAATAAGCCAACTAAAAAGCTGTATTTTTAAAAGGAAGTTCTTTATTTTTTTGGTAAACAAAACCCTTGCTCCGCCACAGAGCTTCAAAAATGTGGTGTACGCGTGGCTATCTGCTATCAGCAGCTTCTGCTGCCACAGAGGAAATATTAGCGTTGCCACATGGAGACGATTCTTAATAATGTCAGTGAGTGTAACAGGCTGCTCAGGAGTAGCCCACTAGATATTAGAGATACATGACCAAATTATTTGACAAATGTATTAATGCTATCTGCACTAGACCTAGGGTGGATGCTATTAACTACCCAGGGCGGGGTAAAAGTGGTTTACAGTTGTGAGCACATAAAAGAGTTTATTCTTATAGTATTACATGTTAATTATTGTATTATTTTCCATATGAACAACTGTAAACCTACTTCTGCTCCACCCTGTATACTTTGCCATTCTCTTTCATTCTTAAAGCACAGAAAGGTAAAACAAAACCAATCAGGACATCTTTAACCTCAGGTAGCCATTTAAATTGCCTTCTCAACTAGAGGCTTAATTTCCAAGCTACTTGATCACTGGTGTCTAGTCAGTCAGACCCCTACGCTTACCATCACCCTTCCTAAGAGTAAACGAGGGCAGGAAGGAGACACCACATGACACTTCTGGTGAGTTTCTTTAGTCTAAAGTTTGCAAAAGTCCCTCTACTGCCACCTCTCAGTCTCAGCAGCACCAAGACCTACACATGGGGCTCTACTTTGCTCCATCACGAGCTGGAAGTTATCTGGTAACAATGTAAAAAGTCCCTTGAAAACATGATTGACTTACAGCAGACAAGCCAATGTTTGATAAAGGTAACACTTCTCTTCGCAAAAGAACCAACAGCAGTTTGCTGCTATCACCTAAGTAATAAGATGACCTAGAAGTAATCTTTTAAGAAGACGGGCAGGATGGGAAACATTTCCTATCACGGTCCACTTGCTTCTCCCTCCCACATCACGAGCACACAGTCTGCACTGCACCCAGCCGTGTGTGCCATGAAACAGCAGGCAGGGCAGATGAGTCTTCCTCCCCTTCCCAGACGTGGGAGAAGGCGTGAGTCCCGTAATTCCCACTCGGGGCCGGGCACTGCTGAAACAATGACACCGACTGGATGACTGAATGGAAGGTTATGAAGGATGTCAGCATCAAGATGACAGATGGCCGTCCATCACAGCCTGCTCTTCAATCCTAAGAGACCCCTCACATCTACAGTTCATATTCCAAACCCATTAGAAACATAGAAAACACTCAAAATAGAGTAATTCATTTGTATGTGAAACGTTAAAAGGAAAAGTTTTTCTTCAACAGTCAAGCACAGCGCACGTTTAAGAAAAGTGAAAGAAAACAGTCTGGCCCTTAATATATAACCACGGTGTTGCATAAGTGATCAAAAGTCAAAATCCTTTTCATGTCTGATGTCCCTGTTACTGGTAGAAAAATGAACTACACTAAGAATTCATCTCAAACACCATTTCATACTCATTCCTTCTGTTATATTTAGTACCTCTTCCTATATTAATAGACCCCCATGTTTGCCTCTTTGGGACTGAATCTCATCATTTTTCTTTAGAAACAGCTGCTGTGGGGAAAGAATAAGAGTTTTTAAAGGAATATGATTCTTAGTAGAGAAGGGGAAAAAAGCATAAATAGTTTACCACATTTGAGAGATCAGTTTCTGAGGTTTTAGCAATTGGTTACACAGCCAGTACTGTGGTGGCATTCTCTCTCTAAGGGAGCAGAAGAAGGCAGACTGCATAAATCTCATCAAGAGTCTGGCAGCATTCAAAATTGGTAATAGCTCTACCTCTCTCCACAGCATCAACTGGAAGAGAGCACAGAGCTAAATGCGCACCTTTTCTGTATTGTGACCTGTTTGAATCACAAATCACTGAGCTTATTACAGTGAAAGCTATCAAGAAGATAACATAAACGTCTCTAAGGAATCCTACAGTCATTTGTTGGTAAGTCACCAACCCAATTCAATCAGCTAGATCATGAAACAACTTAGCTGACTTAGCATTAGAAGTGAAAAACCTCTTTTCATCAAAAACCACTGTCCTCAAATGAGGAGAGAACAAACACATGAAACTATAAAGCAGTAAAAGGAAGCCTTTAGCTTTTTCTCAATATGATCAACACAAACAGAACTGACATCCCTCTTACCCAAATCTAATTCATTCCTGAAAATATGTCGGATGGCAAATTTTCACGTAAAAGGAGACCACATTCCGATTTTAAGTGGAAAAAGAATAATGTAGTTCAAACACATCTAAAATTCCCAATTAGTCTCCCAAAGTATTGTTAAGTACTCTTAAACCCATATGTACAACCCACCAAAAACTTCTAAATTAAAAATAAACATACAAAACCATTTCTAGTCAATGAACTTGTTAGCAGGTACGTCTGTGCAGGGTACCCAGTATCAGATACAAGTTCCACTCTCCTTATACTGCAATCATGTGTAGTAAGGTAGATAAACAATCACCTGTTAGTAATTCATAATGAATGCAAATAGCACAACAAAATAAAATTAGCTAACAAGTCTTTCTAGACTAACAGCACATTCATACTTTTATTTTTTCTCACACACAAGTAAAAAGCACACACAGAGCACCTGGGGACCCAGGCGCAGGTGCGTTTTTACGTCCCCTGTTGTTCTGTCTCTCGTGAGCCTTTCTCTCGTCCACCCTTTCTCCTACTGTGGGGACTTTCCTAATCCTCCGGGCTCACCTACTTCTCACAAGCTTTCCTTCCCATTCTTGAAAGATACTTGGATTGCACGGAACCTTTAAACAACACGATCAGGGAACACAGTCCTGCCGGGAGACCAAACGATACAGGATGACAGTCTGCTCCACGTTTTCTTGCCCAGATTCATGTGCAACTTAATATTTTTGGCCAGGATGATATTTTAATTTGGATAGCCAATTTTAGATTAAAATTTTGCAAATCACTGTGGCAAATATTTGGATGTTGAAAATTCACATATACAGACAGTAAAGAGAAAAGAGTGAATATAGGAAAACAAAAAACGCGGAGTATCAACTAGGAGAAGGAATAAAAATAAAGGTCAAGAGGAAAAGGAATGCAGAGAAGAGGAAGAGGGACGTCCTTTGGGAAGCAAATCAGAATTGAAAGACATCTTCAAGGTCAGGAAATCACACTCCCTCAGTTCAGAGATTAATTAAGTGAGGCTCAGAGATATGAAATTACTTGCTCAAAATGACACATTGAGTTCAGTTATCTTAGAACTTAGTTATTCTGATAAACAATCTAGGATTTTTCCAGCATATGAATGTAACTTCTCCTTGTTTTGAATCCTGTAAATCAGGGGTGTCAAACTCATTTTCAATCAGGAGCCACATCAGCCTCGCGGTTGCCTTCAAAGGGCTGAATGTAATTTTGGGACTGTGTAAGTGTAACCGCTTCTTAACAGTTAAGCGAGAGCTGGGCGCTGCCACCGGGTAGAAACAAGGGGGAGGGCCGGGTTCAGCCCGCGGGCCTTGTGTGTGCCACCTGTGCGGTAAGCATGTGTGTGCAGTAAGCATGTGTGTGCGGTAAGCATGTGTGTGTGGTAAGCATATGTGTGCGGTAAGCGTGTGTGTGGTAAGCATGTGTGCGACAAGCATGTGTGTGCGGTAAGCATGTGTGTGCTGTGTAAAGCACTGCACTCAAGCCTGGGGATATGATCATGAACAAGAGACCTCATTACTGAGCTAAAGGAACTTAAATTCAGAAGATGGGTCACATACTGCACAACTGGCATGCAATTAATTTAAGCAAGTATGATAAACACTGTAAAGTGCAGTCTAGGGTGCTGTGAGAGCATATAAAACGAGCAATGAACTTGGTCTGGGGAATGATTGCAGCTGGGAGCCATGGGTAGAAGGGAGAGTGAGTACAGATGAGCCTCTGCACACATGGATCCAACCAAAAGCACTTGAAAATATCTGGGAAAAAATGTTGTCGCTGATGCATACGCTGTAGTTAGGCCTAGGATGTTTGTGTCTGTAGTGACCTTGAACAAATTATTCAACCTAACTGAACCTTAAATTCTGCACCTTTAAAATAAGGATGCCAAAGCACCTTCTTTCGCAGGGATTTTTGTGAGGTTCAGACTGGATAATACATGTCAAATGCTTAACAAAGTGCCCCACACATATTGAACACAAAATAAAAGTCTGTTATTATTAATAACCATTTGAGAATTGAAAAGGAGGGAGAAATCACTATCATATCCACTTTGAACAAGTGTGACTTAAATGAAACATGAATTTAGCTGTGTAATCAGATGAGTAGATTCAAATCTGCCACTGGCTATTTCCATGATTTTTGGTAAATGATTTAACCTCTCTGAGACTTCATTTTCCCTTTTATAGGGAGCATGATCATGGGTTTGTGTGTGTGTGGAGAGAATTTTGCAAAAGATTAGAAGTGGAAGACAGTGCCAAGCAAAGGGAATTTGGAACTACGTAAGTCTATCTATGTTTTGGTGTGTGCATGTGCACACGTGTGATGAATGCACGAGTTATTTTAAAAATGTGAAGGCACGTACCAGGGAAAACCTCCGACTGGGTGGAGGGTGGGCGCCGCCCTGGGGCGGAAATGAGCTGAGCCGATGGGCGGGCTGATCTGCTCTTTTTCATCCCAGCCCTTGTTGGCAAACTTGGAACTGTGTACGTCTACTTTGACTTCAGATTAAATTTTAACGTAACATTATTTACTTTGAAAATATGTAGCTGGGTCCTACCAAATTAGGAAATGGTTAAAGGGAAGCTCCAAACTAAGTTTATCGATATCAGGTTCATAGGAAAAACAACAACGTTTAAACCACTTCAGTGCATCCATAATTCAACTTCTCGATCAGGGTGCAGAGTGTGGGTGGCATAGAGACTCGAAGCGAGTCCGCAGATGCTTGACTTCCTCTATTCTTAGTCAGAGAACCACCTGTTACTAGGGAACCACTTATTTTTAACTAATTCCAGTCTACTTAAAGACTCCAGGAATCAGAAAAGAAAGGCTGGCTATAACACTTTTTCTTTATCTCTTTTTTTCAAAATAAATATCTACATAGCATTTGGGACATGGAGTTGAAACTTATGCTTCCTGTGACTCTAAGGTTTTAATTCCCCCCTTAGGTAACACAGTACTTGAACACATAGGAAGGCGATACTACCTCCTAGTTCCCTGGTATACGCTGACCCCTGTGGTATTCTTATATAGGGCTACTTAACATAATAACTCGATCCTGATTTTCAGCTCATACGAATTGTCTATAAAGATCTTTGAGAAGAGGGTATCCAGCACAGAAACTTGGCAGAGTGAGGCTAAGGGTCATAGCAGGACCCACGGCCCAACTTAGGTTATTTCATTAACACACTAGAAAGAACTGAAAACAATTTCTCAATTTCTGGCACACAGAAAGTGCCCAACAAACGTTGGCTCTCATACCGTTGTTGCTGAGGGACATCATGCTTCAGGTGGTCAGGCTGCCTGAAAAGGAACTTAGGCTCTATGGCTTACCAGCTGCGCAACTCTAGTCAAGATACTAAACCTCTCGGTGCCTCAGTTTCCTTGTCTTTAGAATGGGAACAATAATACAGTTTCTGCCTCACAGGGAGGTGGTGAGGATTAAAAGAGAAATTTTAAGCATTTAGAAGAGTACCTGGCATATTATAAGCCTTCAGTAAATGTTAGCTCTCATTATTCTTCTTACTTCACACATTTGAAATAACAAATTCGTTTCTTATTCCAATTCAAAACTACTGATGCTAAAAATACTGTAATAAAATGCCACAGGAAAAAACTGATTGAAACTGTACCACGAATCGACACATCATTATTGATGCAAACCTTTACAAAGGAAGAGCCAGTAAACCTACAGCCTTTTGGCCACAGAGACCATCAGAAGCAGAAGTAAATATAAGGGCAGAAACACGTTCTCTTCTTTAAGCGTGTTTGGTAAACTTAATGTACATCATTTAGGTCGGCCTACCTATTACCTCAGAAAGAAAGAGGAAGGAAAAAAGAAAAGAATCTTTTTAATGGCACTGTTTTAATCTAACCAATTTGTATAAACGCTCCCAGCTCGACAGGCCTCCTCCCTACCACCGCATAGCTGATGGCTAAACTTGAGAAGAGCAGTTAATCCTCATCTGTTTTTCTAGAAGTTTCAATCAGTACAAAAATGTGTATATACTTCTCAAATGCAATCACAAGAATGTAAAACAGTAAGAAATTTTGGTAGGTGATTTTTTTTTGCTTTTTAAAAGTAGTCGAATCCAGGCCCTGGCCGGGTAGCTCAGTTGGCTGTGCCATCCCAACACCCCAAGGCTGCGGGCTGGATCTCCCATTGGGGCAAGTATAGGAAGCACCCAATGAATGCACAAATATGTGGAACAACAGATCGATATTTCTCGTTCTCTCTCACTAAAATCAATAAATTAAAAACAAAACAGCTGAATCCAAACTCAAAGGATTCAAGAATGAATGCTTTGTAAAATTGAAGCCTGAAACAAAACTCTCTCCTCTCTCTCTCTCTCTCTCTCTCCCTCCCCTCCCTCTCTCCAGCCTCAACTCCTATGGCTATTCAGGTGCTTTCCCAAAACTATCTGAACTCCTCTGTAGGTTCACAAACAAGAGATCCATTGTGCAGATCTGTAAATTGTATGACATCACTGAAACAGAAGCACCAATTGGTGTCTCAAACAGTTTATGTTTCCAAGGATACCAGGGACTTTAAATATCCTGCAGTTACACAAACCCAGGAGCTCGACCTTCCGAACAATACCCGAAGCCTGCCCACTTTCTCTGTATTTAAGTCACTGTTTCCAACAGGGACAGGACACTGATTTCGCTCCAATAATTCCCCCAAATAATATACTTGGCAACATTCCTCAATCATTCAATTACTCATTTTTATATCCTCAACATAATGACAGCAAAAAAGAGGATTAAGAATATACACAGCCCTATTAATAGAAAGACTCAGAAGGCCAGCCTGGAGTCCTTTAATGAAAGTTCACAGTATAGATTTTTAAAATGCAGTGCACATAAACACTTCTAATTAATCCTTACAGTGATGTTCCTCTGTGTTAATGGTACCCATTTAGTAACATAAAAAATAATGTGCCTCTGTGTTATGGAGTACCCATTTAGTAACATAAAAAAATAATTTCTTCCTGTATGGCTTTCCTAGGAAAGTTATTTTTCCGTACTTAATATTAGCCTTGAACTTACATATGAATTTAGTATGTGAACTTGTTTTATTCTAGCTAGAATAACTACTGCAACACGGAAACACAGGCTAAGTGTGAGGTATGACCAACTACATTATGGTTAAAAGTCAAACAAGTTTACAATCCTTTATAAATTTCTCCTTAAAGAGGTGGTATTCAGGACTAAATTGTTATAAAAGGTCTATACCTAAGCTCTTCTCTGATATATGTTTATCCAAAGTTAGATCTAAATAGTTACACTGTCTTTACATCAACTTCATCTGTGGAATGTTTTCAATTAATTACACGTGTCATTCAGAGTTTCGATAGTTCCAAAAGTTCTCATTTTTCTATTTAGGAGATAAGTACTTTAAGTACGTATTGCTCAGACACAGGCTGGAAACTGACAAGAAAAAGAGGAAGAACTTCCAGACGGCAGTCGGAGTTCAAGAGTTGTCTCAGGAGGCCGGCAGGGGCAGGCAGCTGAGTTACACGAGTGGAAAGCCACACCTTGCGGCTTCTCTCCTTCTATCAGCTCATATTAGACCGGTGCAATGCTAAGCTTACAGGGCAAAGGGAGTCACTATTTAGCAATTTTTGCATTTTTAAAAATATTATTTGTTACAAACTCCTTTGGATAAAAGTTGTGTTAGACTGCCTATTTTAAGTCAAGTTATTAATATATTTTAGGGAGCTTTTTGTTAATAAATTTTAAAATATATTTTAGGGAGCTTATACATTGCTTGGTACTTTGAAGATATATCTTACACTGCTCTAATCTTTGAAAAAGTCAGAATCTTATGCAAATGGTTTATTTAATGGTTCTTAAAACTTTTTTTAACAGACAGTAATATGAAGAACTGAATGCTGTGTGTTAAAGGGTGATTATAAGACCCTCAAAATACAGGAGACAGATATAAGATTTTATTTTAATTTTAGAAAGCTATTGTGGGCTTTATACAATATAAGTCCCCTACGGCCTCCAAAAGCATCAAATACTTTGTCGTCAGTCTCCTCTTGAGAATCAGTAAGGAAGTGTGGAGAAAGGTATGTACTAAGTTTAGTGAAGTACCAGTGCAATTCCGAAGCAAAAGGAAGTTTAAAATCCACTTCTCCATGGCAATAATCAGAACAAAGACCAGATCACAGGTTCCGTGCTCTCCAGTTCACTGTCAAGCTGACTTTTCTTGGGCTGTGCATCTTCAGCAAGTCAATATTTATATGCAGGTGTGTGACTGCAAATGTCTTAGAAAGTACGGTATGATTATTAGAAAACTAACACTCTGGATATTTTAGTGAAATTACTTACTCAGAACACAAGAAAGACTATGTGTTACAGAAATAAAATAATGCAAAATAGTTTTACTTGTAAGCTGACATGTTTTTTTCTCCTTTGAAAGACACTAACAACGGTTTTGTGTGAATCACACAGCTAACTGATTTTAAAAGCTGAGAGCAGAGTCACAGTGTTAAACATAATGAAAAATTTCAATAAATATATTAAGAAATATTTAAATTCTAATCAACTTTAGCAAGAATAAGGTGAATAAAAAGTACCCCAAAATCATAAAATTAAAAAAAATACATCCTCATTAAACCCATTTTCTTAACAACAGTTGCCTTTCATATGTCACTCTTTGGTTTACTATCATGTCATCTTTCATATTCAGGTTTAAATTTCTACTTGTCAAATGATGTTTTTTGTATTACTGACACAATTTGATTTGTACAATTTGCTACAACACTGAACAGAAGTCTTAATAAGAACTCTATAAAATGGTAACTGAAGTTAAGACTATACAAGAAGATAAGACTAAAAGCAAATACACACACAAGACACCAAACTTTCTTGGATTTCCGAGTGTGCTAAAACAATGATTATTAAATTTATTTTAAAAGTAACAAAATTGACATCTATTAAGAAAGCAAAACAAACCTCACATTGAGGTCTAAAATAGAAATTTTTTTTCCAGTTAACTCACACTGCGAAGGATGTTTGTAGCTGTACTCCACACTGAAGTCTAAAACCAGTATAACAGTTGAACAATATCTGTGACATTAAAACATGTGTAACGTACTTGGAAAGAGACAATTCTTTTATAATAGCTTTACTGAAATACAATTCAGAGAATAGAATACACCCATTTAGGTACATAATTGAGTGGTTTGTAGTATATTCACATCTGGGCAACTACCACCTGCGCTGATTATTAGAACATTTTCATCACTTCAAAAAGGAGCTCCATTGTGCTTCACTCTCAATTTCATCTCATTTCCCTCCTCACCCCTAAGAAACCCCTGATCTCCATATATATCCCTCTTATAGCTATTTCATATTAATGGAATCACATAATTTGTGGGCTTTCCATATTTTGCATAACATTTTTAAAGACTCATCCATGTTGTGGCAGGCATTAGTACGCCATTGTACGGATATACCACATTGCGTTCCATCCATCGGTCACCATACATTTCAGTTGTTTCCACCCTTTTGGCTCTCATGAATAATTCTGCTATAAACATTCATGTTCAAGCTTTCATGTAGACATATGTTTTCATTTATGCTGAGTAATTATCTAGAAGTACAACTGTTGAGTCATATGGCTATTCTATGTTTAGTTGTTGGAGGAACTGCCAGTTTCTTTTCCAAAGCAGCTGCACCATTTTACATTCCCACCGGCAATGTGCGAGGGTTCCAATTTCTCATCGTCCTCACCAGTATTTGTTGCTATCTGCTCTTTGATTCTAGCCACCCTAATATGTATGAAGCGCTACCTCATTGTGGGGTTTTGTCAACTTTAAGGAGATATGATGACATGTAAAATTGTAATATATTTAAATTGTACAACATGATTTGATATACATATAAATAGTGAAAGAATTCTCTCCACTGAGTTAATGAACATATCCATCACTCCACAGTTACCTTTTTAGTTTGGAATGAGGACACTTAAGTTCTACTTACTCAGAAAATTTCAATTGCACAATGTAGTATTATCTGGCATAGTCATCATGTGATGCATTGCAAGATCCAAAGACCTTATTCATTCTATAACTGAAAGCTCATATACGTTTACCAATTTCTCTCTATTTCCCTCAACCCCAGGCCCTGGCAATAATAATTCTGCTTTCAGTTTCTATGATTTCAACTTTGTTCTCTATTAGATTCCACTTATGAGTGATACCACACAGTGTTTGTTTTCCTGTGTCTGGCTGATTTCACACAGTGTAATGCCCTCCAAGTTCATCCATCCCGTTGTAACCGGTAGGACTGCCTTCTTTTCCGAAGTTGAAAAATATTCCATTTTACATAAACACATTATTTCTTTATCCATTCATCCATAGACAGACATTTACATTGTTTCCAAACCTTTGCTATTGTGAATAATTCTGCCATGAGCATAGGAGTACAGATATGTCCTCAGGACAATGACTTTATTTCCTTTGGATATGCATCCCAGAAGTGGGATCGCTGGATCACATGGTACTTCCATTGTTAATTTCTTGGAGAAACTCCAGACTGTTTTCCATAGTGGCTGTACCAGTTTACACTCCCATCAACAGTGTGAAAGGGTTCCCTTTCATCCACATCCTCAGCAGTAATTATCATCCTTGTCTTTTAGATACTAGCCATAACAGGTGGGAAGTGGCATCTTATGGTTTTAATTTGAATTTTTCTGATTATTAGTGATGTTGAGCACCTTTTCATATGCCTTTTGATTTGTATGTCTTCTTTGGGAAAATGTTTATTCAAATCCTTTGCCCAGTTTTTAACTATTTGGGTGGGTTTTTTTTGTGTTACGTTTTCTTTCTTTTTTTTTTTTTTTGCTATGAATTGCATGAGTTTCTTGGATATTTTGGATATTAACCCCTTATCAGATCCTTGATTTGCAAATATTTTCTCCCATTCTGTGGGGGTTGTCTTTTTCACTCTCTCAGTGGAATCCTTTAATGAACCAAACTTTAAATTTTGATGAAGTTCAAATGATGTCTTTTCTTTTGCTGCTCAGGCTTTTGGCGTTACATCTAGAAATCCTTTGCCAAAGCCAAGGTCATGAAGATATACTTCTCTATTAATTCTTCCAAGAGTATTATGGTTATAGTTCCTACACAAAAGTCTTGGATCCATTTTGAGTTTACTAAACATCTGGTGTGGTGGTAAGGGTCCAACTTCAATTTTTGCACGTGCCTATCAAGCTGTCCCAGCACATTTTTGAATATACTTTTCTTCCCCCCATTGAATATTCTTGGCGCCCTTGTTGAAAATCAGATGACCATGGTTTGATTTCTGGACTCTCAATTCTATTCTACTGATACATCTCAAGCAAGTACTACACTATTTTGTACTGATGCTTTGTAATAAATTGTAAGATCAGTCAATGTGAGTCCTCCTACTTTGTTCTTTTTCATTTTCAAGATTGTTTTGCATATTCAGGTTCCTTACAACTTCGTATGAATTTTAGAATTAGCTTATCATTTTAAAAAATCAGCTAGCGCCCTGGCTGGTGTAGCTCAGTGGATTGAGCGCGGACTGGGAACCAAAGGGTCCCAGTTCGATTCTCAGTCAGGGTACATGCCTGGGTTGCAGGCCAGGTCCCCAATGAGGGCCATGTGAGAGGCAACCATACATTGCTGTTTATCTCCCTTTCTGTCTCCCTCCCTTCCCCTCTCTCTCTAAAAATAAAAATAAATAAAATCTTAAAAAAAAAAGATTAAAAAAAAAAGCAAAAACAAAACAAAAAAAAATCAGCTAGCATTCTGATAGGGATTGCATTAGATCTGTAGGTCAGTTTAGGGAATATTGCCATCTTAATGATAAGTCTTCCAGTTTATAAACATGAGATTTTTAAAATGTATTTAGATTTTCCATTATTTCTTCCAATTGTGTTTTGAAGTTTTCAGAGTAAAAGTTCTGCACTTGGTTTGTTTAATTCCTTCCTAAGTATTTTATTCTTTTCAATGTTATTGTGAATGCAATCGTTTTCTGAATTTCGTTTTGGATTGCTCATTGCAAGTATATAAGAAATACATTGATTTTTCTTGCACCCTGGAACCTTGTTGAATTCACATACTGCACAGATTTTTAGTTGATTTCTTAGGATACTACTATACTTGAACGTGTCATTTCAAATACAGTTTTACGTCCTTCTTCTCAATCTGGATGCCTTTTCTTTCTTCCTGTTGCCTCACTGCTTTGGCTAGAACTTCCAGCAAAATGTCAAGGTAAGAAGAGGTCACACTGGAGTAGGACTCACGTCCTTATGAAGAAAGGGGGATTTGGAGACGCAGAAGAGACACACAAAGAGGAAGGCCACGCGATGATGGAGACGCAGACTGTAGCGATGGAGCTAGAAGCCAAGGAATGCCAAGGACGGGCAGCACACACCCGAAGCTAGGAGAGGGACACAGAACAGAGTCTCTCCCTCCGAGCCTTCAAGGGGAACCAACCCTACTGATGTCCTGGTTTCAGACTTCTGGCCTCCTGAACTGTGAGAAAATAAATTTCATTGATCTAAGCCACCCAGTTTGCTGTAATTTGTTACAGCAGTCCCAGGAAACAAATACAGAGGCTACTGTGGTAATCCAGGCAAGAGAAATAGCAGATTTGGGCCAGCATGGTGATAGAAAAAAGAGAAGTCCTATCACAGAAATATTCAAACGGTAAAACAATAAATAAAAACCACGGGACTTGATGATGAACTAGATTTGGTGACAGAAAGGGAAAATGAGCGCTAAAGAAGGACTCTCGGTTTCTGAATTACCAAACTAGATGGTATATTGCAATTCATAATGTTTCTTAGCATTTGATCCTTTTCTAAAAATAACTATTATATTATAAATTTTTGCCTTTAGTTTCTATCTGAAAATTCCTTCTTGAGCTTTCTGGATCAAAGCCTGCGTTCTAATCTTAATAAGTAATAGCTTATTCATTTCTCTTTCGTTAAGCAGCATTTCAGAGATCTGCAACTGAAACAAACGAAAAACCAGAAAGGGACCGATGGCCAGTCCCAAAACGTCATGCCAAAAGTCCCCTTAAAAAACAAAACTGCACTTCCTAATCTTCATGCAACTACAAAATTAAAGTGCAGAGTTCACATTTCATTTAAATATCAACATCCACACTGCCATGTCACTGGGATAAAATACTCCCAACACCCTGCTTCAAGCATAAGTGAATCGCGAGATCCCAGAGGAAGTACACTATGCGGACCTCCACAATCCATACCGAGATTTTTTTACACCAATTTTACACTGGAAATGCAACAATTCATAGGTTTGGAATATAATTTTCCACTTTATTTTATTTTCAAATCTTGAATTTCTTTCAACTCCTCAGGAATACTTTTGAAATGAAAATTATTCAGGCTAAATCATACTCTCAACGTGAATTATAGGGAATTATTTGAACAAAAAGCCCCTCAAGATCATTTTTCAAACTACACAAGTTTTCAAAGGAAACATAACTATTTTCTCTTATTTAAAAAATTATAAAGTAGCCCTGGCTGATGTGGCTCAGTGGATTGAGCACCAGCCTGTGCACCACATGGTCGCTGGTTCGATTCCCAGTCAGGGCACACACCTGGGTTGCAGGCCAGGTCCCCGGTGGCGGGGGGCATGTGAAAGGCAACCACATAATCAGGTTTCTCTCCCCCTCTCCCCCCTTCCCCTCTCTAAAATAAAGAAATAAATAATCTAAAAATATTATAAATTAGCACTGATTCTGGACCTCAATGAGAAATTATTTTGGCAAATTTGAAACCTTTATGTGTATGTCTTTTCTGAACTGACCATTTAATTCTTTAAACCTCTAAAAACATTTAGACAAATGTAACTAATTCAAAATAGTCAAAATGTTGTACGAAATTTCATTCTACATACTGCCTCTACTTGCCACCAACTTTAAAAAGATTAGCTACACCATTAATGATAATAAAAGAACTAATAGTTATATTTTTATTTTCTCTACTAGACTATAAGTATCTGAGGAAAAATTATCTCACCTTTTTCCATGATAGCTACTTGATCACTGAGGATTCAACTGACTTCATTAAAATATAATTCTACTGTGGCAGGAGAAAGGCTAAATGTTCTTTTAAGGTACATTTTAGCCCATATTTTATTCTCATTATAATTAATCAACCATTCCTCATCACCACTTTCATCCTTTTTTCATTTCTTTAGAAAGAATTTAATTAAAAGCTACATTTTAATTAAAACTAAGCAGAACAATGACAAATTATTGTTCAGTCATCATCGATAATTTATGTATACTGACCATGACATGTACTACTGATACAATGTCACGTCAAGGATGAAGAAAACACAACAGGAAATGTTCTGACGTAAGTATCAACACCCCCCTATTATACATTAATACAATTTTGGATTACTAGTTAAACAAATTAGAAACCATACATATTTAATGAGCAAGTTAATGTCAAACTGAGATGAATATAATTATAAGCTTATATAGCATCATTTACCCCATAGATCTCAAAGCACTTTTCCAAAATTTTCTTCACCATCTTTCGTAAAGCAAGCGGATGGCGCGATTCTTCTATCTGTACGATGGCAGGAGTCAGACACGAAAAGGTTAAGCAGTTTCCCAAAGAGTTCACGTGATTCAGGATCAAAACAGAAATAGAACCCCATTTCCCGGTTCTTAATCTCACACTAAAGCTGCCAGTCCTCAACTGACTCTTGCCTTTTCTGACGTCAGGATTTAGAAAGTAACAGCAGTAGCAGCACCAGCATGCACAATCTCAGGTGAGCCTCAGAGCACCCCTGTGAGGCTGACACTATCACTACTCCCATGTGTCACACAAAGAGACCGGGACTCAGGGAATTCAAGTGTATTGATCACAGTCGCATTGTTGGTAACCAGTAAAGTCAGGATCTGAACCAAAGTCACCTGATTCTACAGGCCACAGTCATAACCACGACGCTACGCTACACCCCGGCCACCCAAAGGAGGCGGAGACTGGGGGTCTCATTAAACTACATTTTGTACTAACTCGATCTATATAGAATGACCACATGACCTAGATGACAATTTGTCCCAAAGTAATCAACGGTGCCCCTTTTCAACCTCTGCAAAGCTTCTCTATTTAGATGATAAATTATAAGATCTTTGTATTAGGCATTTCTTTTATCTTCTCTTGACTTTACTCATCTGTAAAATAAAGACATTTGATCAGAAGACTTTCCATGTATTTTATTTTAGGTAAAGCATAAGGACATAGATATGTAGGAGGGTTTTTGCTTATATAAGTATTCATTGTAACCCTCACAGATACAAATTTTCATAGAAAAATAAAAGTTTACTGAACACGAAAACGTCCACCACTTAAACGACCCTCTATGTCAATCAGCCCTCACGTGAACATGAGACATCCTTGAACCTTCGTGAAATACTCTGAATCCTGGAGGAGAGCAAAGTAGCTGCACAAACTGCTGAACGTGTGAAAGAAATAGGGTTTCACCACGCTGATGAGAGCTGCATTGAAAAAGAACTCAGACTTCATGTGAAAGCTCTAATAAGCAAGGCTACAGAAAGAAGGGTCGTCTCACCTAACGGCAGCAGAAAATTGACGTAGATGATGACAGGCCAGGCAGTCTAAACCGGAACATGAACAACAAAGGATTAAGAAAGAGCCTTGGGCCAGACAATGGTATAAACTCATTTCCTCATACTGCTCCCTGCTAAGTGAAACTATATAATTTGGAACTTCAAAAGGTGGCCGTGGAACTCTGAAACAGGAAAAAAGACGGACTTGCTAGGATCCGTGGAGCGCGAGGAACAACATAGTGGCAGGACACCTTCCAACCCCCGGTTCATAGAAGAGGTGACCCAGAGTCTCACCCTGAACGACAGAAAGGGGTCTGGGTGGGCTCCTTCCTTTCAACACCCAACAAGCCCGACAGCACCTGCATGAGGGTCCTGTAGGGAAGTCTGCAGACAGTGAGCAGCAAAGGGAACCCTGGTCCTCCCCGTTCAGTCCTGAGATGAGCCTCCCCCACTGAGACACACCAGGTAACAGGGACAGAGGGTGGGGGTGGGGGCACCAGAAAGAGGGCTCCCCCACCACAAGAGCTCAGCCTGGAATTGTTCTCCATCTCCCAGAGGCAGGGGGATCCTGTCACAGCAGCCCAGCCCAGGGAGCCTCTGTCCCCATGGGCTGTAGACTCCCCTCCTCCCTCCTGGAGGACAGATGCCCTGTTCGGGGGAAGCTCATTCTGCTCCCTCAGCCAGCACGAGTGGAGACAAGTAGGAGGCCCACATAAACCAAGCAGACCAAAATAGGACTGCAAAAAATCTGAAAAGTAAATTGTCATAGGAACCGTCCCCCTCAACGTTAGGCTTGTAGCTACACGCTAAACCTAAAAAGGTTGACAGCGTGCTAAAAGACTTAAAAAGGACCTACAGTTTCTTAACTTCACAGCCAAAATGTTCCAAATTCGATTAAAAAAAAAAAAAACATCCATCACACCAAGAAACAAGAATATCACAATTTGATGCAGAAAGACAATCATCCGAGATGACTCAGATGTTGAACTAATCTGAGAAGGGATCTGAAGCGGCCATCACAACATGCTTCGCAATCGACTGGAAATTACCGTGGAACAAATTTTTAAGAATTGAATAATACCTTAGCAAAGAAATAAAAGTTGTACAAAGAACTGCATGAAAATTATAGAACTGAAAATACAGTAACAAATACAATAGTAAAGTGGAGAGGACAGAAGACAGAACCTGCAAACTTGAGGACAGATCAACGGCATTTACTGAACATGAACAACGGCGAGCAGACAGACGTGAACAAGTAAATTTTTTTAAAAAGATCTGCAGGCAATATCAAAAGATCCAACATTCACATCAATGGGGCCTCAAGGGAGGAAAAACAGAGTAGGGACAAACAAATATTTGAAAAAATAAAGGCTGAAGACCTCCTGAAAGCAGAGCAAAAGACATAAACCTCCAGATTCAAGAAGTTGGGTAAAGCCAAAGAAATCCAAGACAAGACACAGCATAATTAAACTTCTGAAGACTAAGGACAAACAAATCTGGAAACCAGTCAGAAAAGGTGACATGGTACCTCTAGGGGAACACCAATCCAAATGACAATAGATTTCTCCTCTAAAACCATAAAGAAAGCAGGACAAAATTCTTCAAGGGAGCTGAAAGAAAACTGTCAACTGTAAGTTCTATACCTGGTGAAATGACCCTCATGAAGTGAAGCAGAAATGAAGGCACTCTCAGATGACAAAAAAACCAAAAGAACCTGTCCCTAGCAGACCTACCCTTAAAGAGTGGCAAAAGGGAGTTGTTCAAACGGAAAGAAAGTAAAAGAAGGAATTTCAGAGCATCAGAAAGGAAGAAAAAATACTGGAAAGAGCAGAAAAATGAGCACATATTCTATCTTCCTCATGAGTTTATAAATATTTGATTGAATCAAAAATTCTAATACCATGTGATACTTACCAAATGTTGATACCAGGAAATTGTGATGTCACATATTAATATTGGTAACACCCCAGGAGCAACCACTAACAAAACTACACAAAAAAGATGCACTAAAAAACACTATCAACAAACAAAGAAAACAAACCTATGGATGAAATAAGGCAATTCTCTATCCTCATGCAC
>PVJI01009846.1:0-63350 GCA_004026765.1 Micronycteris hirsuta | reverse complement strand
AACAAATGCTGGTGAAGGTTAAAGAGACTGGATTAATCATACATCACTTGTGGGAATGTAAAATGGTATACCCAGTCTGGAAAATAGCACTACAATTTCTTTAAAAAAGAAAAGCTAAATCTAACAGTATAAACACAACAATAGCATTCTTGGGTATTTATCCCAGAGAGACAGAAACTTATATTCACACAAAATCTGTACACAAATGTTCACAGCAGATCTATTTATAACAGCCGAAAACTAGAAATAACCTAGATGTCCTTCAACAAGTTGATGGTTAAAAAACTGGTACATATCCAGACCATAAAATACTATCTAGCAATAAGAAGGAAAGGACTATTAATATACACAACAGTGTTGATGTATCTCAAGTAATTATGCTGAATAGAAAAAAGTCAATTTCAGAAGATTAGATAGTACCTTATTCCAGCTATGTAATCTTGAAGTAAACTATAGAGAACGTGTTACTGTTGACAAGGGTTAGGGATTGTGGTGGGTGGGTGCTCTAATGGGCAGCATAAGGAAGTTTTATGGTATAACAATTAGGCATCTTGACTGTGGTTGCAGTTACATAAATTTTTCCATATGATAACATTGCACAGAACTACACACCCATACAAGTGCACACACTAACAAATGATTGCATATAAAACAGGCAAAATCTGAATAAGCTTTGTGGATAGTACCAATGTCAATTTCCTGGTTGGGATATCATTCTATACTATCCTGGATAGTATAATATGAGGAAACTGGGTGAAATATACACAGAATTTCTCTTAAAATTTCGTTTTGCAAAGACATGAACAGACACTTCTCAAAAAAGGACATACAGAGGGCCCAGAGACATATGAAAAGATGCTCAACATCATTAGCCATCAGAGAGATGCAAATTAAAACCACAATGAGATACCACCTCACACCAGTCAGAATGGCCATCATAAACAGAGCAACAGATAACTGTTGGAGGGGATGTGGAGAAAAGGGAACCCTACTGCACTGTTGGTGGGAATGCAGACTGGTGCAGCCACTGTGGAAAACACTATGGAATTTCTTCAGAAAAGTAAAAGTGGAACTGCCTTTTGACCCAGGAATTCCACTACTGGGATTATACCCTAAGAGCCCTGAAACACCAATTCAAAAGAACCTATGCACTCCAATGTTCATAGCAGCACAATTCACAATATCCAAGTGCTGGAAACAACCTAAGTGCCCATCTACAAGTGAGTGGATCAAGAAACTATGGTACATTTACACAATGGAATTCTACGCAGCAGAGAGAAAGAAAGAGCTTATACCCTTTGCAACAGCATGGATGGAACTGGAGAGCATTATGCTAAGTGAAATAAGCCAGGTGGTGAGGGACAAATACCATATAATCTCACCTTTAACTGGAATATAATCAACAAAAGCAGAAAGCAAGCAAAACATAACCAGAGACATTGAAATTAAGAACAATCTAACAATAGCCAGAGGGGAGGGTGTAGGGGACTATGGGGAGAAGGGTTTTCATGAACCACTATAGAGGACACATGGACAGAACCAAGGGGGAGGAGGGAGAAAGGGGAGGGAGGTGGGTTTGGAGGGGGTGGGGGGAGGGGAGGGGAGAGGATGCAGACAACTGTAATTGAACAACAATAAAGTAATACAAATTTTTGTTTTGCAATTTACTGTGAATAATTCAGTACAAAAATTTTAAAAGCTAAATTAAAATTTTAAATTATTATAAAAATGACAAGTTATAAAAATAAAGGAATGCTTACATTTTCTCTGATTTTTTATATACTTTGGGGTTATGGTTGACAAACCTGAAAATTTTCAGATGTCAGCATGGTCTTTTTGCATGTAACTGGTCCTCATCTTGCACCACATGTGACGTGACCCTCCAGGCCAATTCAGCAACACCCTAGCTGGTCTGTGTACTGTTCTGCTGATGACACCTCTTTCTTGATGCTGCACTAGTCTCAGATGGCCGTGAGAGTTCCTAAAACTTACTACTAGCTCTGGGCTTATCACATTGTGGGCCAGCAACAGCCTTTTGCAGACTTGCTTCAGCTCAGCGACTACACTGAGTAGAGCAGATCTCTGCACACGTGCAGAATCTGGTGTTGAGCCAAATGTTGCTCAGGGTCTCCATTGGAGTTAAGAGGGCTCTTTTTATTAGAAACAGCTGTACTACTATTGTAGCCAGAAAAAGTCTTCAATGCTTCCAGACTTTTCCAGAATTATAATGCTGCTTTAAGTTCTCCCTTTGGAAAACAGAAAAGTATACACAGGGGAAAATGTGTTGTTATTTCTTTTGGAGAGCATTTCTTGTTATAAACGATTGCTTCCTGCTTTTTCCTGGAAACCCATTTAAACAAATCTTCCTTATCCATTACACTAGGTTAAAAATAGTACATTTTCTTATGTCTGAAAATGAGAACTTTCTGATTAAATCTTGACATCTCTTTTACTGGAAAGCAGTATGGAATACTCATTTGGCAATCTGTACATTTATGTTTTTCCCCTATATGGATAATATAAAATTACTATCATCCTGTTGCAGTTCAACATCAGAAATATAGTGGCCCAAATGAGAGAACAGCGTTATGGCATGGTTCAAACAAAGGTAAGCTCTCACGTCATAAATTCTAATTTGAAGAATAGTGAATATAAAAGTTAACACTGTATATAGCACATTAAAATTTATAGAGCTCTTTTACCTACATGATTTCACTGATTTTTCCCTTTTGAGGTAGACTTTGGTTTTGCTCTGATATTATTAATGTACAACTTTAAGTTCAGAGCAATGCAGTTTGTTCCATAAGTTCATTCAGATAGCAGGTGGAGGAGCCAAAACTAAGACTGAAGTCTCCTGAGGCCCAAACACAAGCTTTGTCCATAATGCTGTGTTATTTAAGTAACATAATTTAATTTATTTTTCATAAATTTATGGATAGCAATTTTGGGATATTTACCTTCCACTGAAGTATTAATGTCATTGGCATGTTATAAAATGATATCATTTGTCACAGGTTAATTATTAATCATTTGGGGGGTTAGGAGAATATGGATAATGAAAACAAATAGCCTTAAATCTTTAGCTTAGACTGTTTTTAGGCCAATGTTGAATAATATAAAGCATTTTGTTTGAACTAGTGATGTGAGAGACCTGAGGCTATTTCTAAAAAATAAGTTTAAAATTAAATTTATCCAGGCAAAATATAAGAAGATTGAGAGCAAGAGTCTGTTTCCCCTCTACTCAGCGTATCCTTTAGTTCTAGAGCAAGAACTATATTGTGATAATTTATTTTCCTGATGTTTAAAAATATTTATGTAAATAAATTATTAGTTAAATGTTTGCTCTTTTAGGAACTTTCCTTTGTGGTTGAAAATTACAAATGCATTCTCTGAAAGTGGATATTGGTATTCAGTTACTTAACATTCTGTTGTTTTTCATATATATGTATGTAGGAGCAGTATTACTTTTGTTATAAAATTGTGCTTGAAGTTCTTCAGAAGCTTGTGGCTTTCCATTAAGAAAGACTTCTGTTCCCTCACACTTGAAATCACCAAGTGGCTTGGAGCTTCCTCATAAAGAACCTGTTCCAGCTGTGCTGACTGGCTTTGTGTATGCCTATAATGTTTTCTTGGTGTATCATTTAATTTTCTTTCTGACAACTTCCTGAAGACAGCATCATTTGGTTGGTGGTAAACAGAGTTTACCCACTGATTTTACTTAGATAATATCAAAATACCCTTCCACATTTTCCAGTGAAATAAAAAGTTACTTAAAACAACTGCTTGAAGGGATTACAGAGCCCAGTAAAGGGCTTAAACTATATTCATTGAGATTTTATTTGGAATGACAGCTAAAGGGATTGAGGATTTCCAGGACCTTCTAAAGCCCTGATTCTGGCAGTATACGGTGCCAATAAACTGCGAGATCGTTATGACTTCTTACAGGCATTTTCTAGACAGATACTTGTTTATGTGTATCTGTTTCTAACTAGAACCTGTACTTTTAGATGGTATTTGAATAACTCAGTTCAATAAAGAGCCCTATTAGAATGCTTTATCTTGTTATGCAAGTTGAATTTCATTTTTCTATACTTACATGCTCCTATGGGGCCCACGGACCTTGGAGGATAAGTTGCTTTTATAGAGCCACAGGACAAGGACCTGTTGGTCTGGGAAGGAATTTTATGGGTGGGTAGAGTTCCTCCTCGCCATCACATGAGCACACTGGTGAACAGTCCAAAACTAAAATAGATGTTTATATAGAAGGTCCAAGAGGAAATTTTTGCCTGGCTCAATTTCTTTCCTATCCCACCCTAACACTTGAACATATTACTCAGTCTGCTTTGTTGAAAGCAAGTATTACATTCTACTTGCCTCTTATTTTTTTCCCTTTCGCTAACCAAGAAACTTTGATATAAGCATTATCATGTAATTCTGAATATCTCTTATGCCAGATACATTTTTCAAACTAATATCTGCAATAGTTATTTTTTCCTTCAGAGTTACATTAAATAATTTTCATTACCTCCCACTCTGCTGTAACATTTAGAAGCTGGCTTTGGGAACCAAATTTTGGAAAACTAAATTCACAGTTTAGAAAACAAAAACTTCCATATTCTGTTTTTTGAAGAGATTGTGGCCATTATTACATTCATCTTATTTTAGAACTTTGCCTCATACAATTACAGTGATATTTTTATCAAAGAATTTTTGTGACCAGTTAGACTTGATTATAAGCTATAAAGCAATTGATTCAGGTCATTGTACAGTGTGATTCAGTGCAGATCAGAATATTCTATGTATTATATTGAGAGAATTTCTAATATTAAGCTGTAAATCTTTCATTTTTAAGAGGCTTATATTGTTCCTATGGCTGAGTAAATACTTGAATTGGATGAATTAAAATAGATAATTCTCATTTTAAAAATAATTATATGCCAAAAATGTATTTTATATTAAATAATATTAATGATTCTACCTATTTACATTGTTCATATAAACAATGGTCTATGCTAAATATTAATTTAATTTTGGTGATTGGACTTTAATATTTGTATTCTTAATTTTTTCTCTTTATGTAAAGTAATAGATATAATATACAACAGTGTTCCTGAGGATTTCTTGTTATTATTTAAATAAAAATATTTACTATCTATTGCCTGTTTTATTTTTGTTATCTACCCCTTAAAATACTCTTGTAGTGAAAAATTCCACAATTTTTTATGGTAAATATGTCTCTCTAATGTGTGCCTCATATTTTTTATAGCTGGACTAATTTTTTGTTGTTTTAGGGAAATTAAGTAAGTAAATATGGAAATATTGATTGCATTTTTAAAATTTTATTTTTGGAAAGTGAATTTCAAATCAAAATTTCTGAGTAATTGAAATACTAAGTTTCATACCAACAATAAATCAATTTTTGCCTAGGATATGAATATGAAACTCCCATTGACACCTTTTTGAGTATATGAATTATTATTTAAGGAAAATTTTAAAAATATTTAAATATAAACATATGCATTTATTAAATTTGAACTTTAAATTCATATTTTAAAAGTTGTATGTGCTTGATGGGCTCACAGGTTGGATCAAAGTTTTTCAGAAATAAACATTGTAAGTTTTGTTCTAAGTCTTAGTAAATTTTTTTTACTTTTAACCCCCAATTTGTTTAGAACATTATTAAATTTTCAATTAAGTTTACATTTATACTCAAAGGTCATTTCAGTGATTTATTTTTATTGAAAAATCTCAAAGGAAAGCAACTCTAAAACAAAAAAGTTTAATTCCCTGCTTAATTTTTCTTAATCTCTTGGAAGAATTAATTTTCTTCTATGGTGTCTAGAGGTTCAAGTTAATTGAATCAGAAGATTTAGAAGGTATCCATTAGGTAAAAACAGGTCAATAGTTTTCAGTGGGGTGTGTTGGATTGCTCGGTGGAGTACTGAGTACTTAATTTGTTTATAGTTATAACCAAAAAGTAGTATGACTTCATAATGAAACAATTGGAATTAGAAGGGATCTTAGAAAAGATTTAATGCAGCTATATCTGAAAGTTGAATGTGATAAAGAATATTTTTTTAGAAACTCATAGCAACATCATATTTGGAGGGGAAAAGAGTCTTCCCATTAAAAAAACAGCAATACCTCCTGTTAGTAGCAACACTCCAACTGAATGTTGCTTAGAGTTATGTAGCCAATGCAATGAGACTATAAAAAGGAATAGTTGGTATAAATATTGACAAGTTAGAAAAAATTATCTTTTGTTTATATATTAGCCTGCATAGAAATAATAGACTCAACTAAAATATTGTATTGGGTTGGACCAACAGCCATCTTACAGGAAAAAAAAAAACTAAACTAAAAAACCTTTTGACCAGCCTGATATTAGTAAATTCATTACAAAGTCCAGACATGAGAAAAATTTATCTTTCTCTCTATAAGGGGTCAGTTAACTATGGTCCACAGGCCAAACCTGATCTGTTGTATATTTTTGTAAATAAAGTTTTGTACCCATTTGTTTATGTATTTTCTGTGGCTGCTCTTGTGCTACAATTGCAATGGCCAAGTCGGTTGTGGTGGAGATCATATGGCTCCTAGAGCCTGAAATATCTACCCCTGGCCTGTGAAGAAAAAGTCTGTCAGTCCCTGTTCTTTATTTCCAACAGGAAAAATATCTCTGAGCAACAAGGAAATATAAAGTATATATTTTATAAAATATAAAAATACCTAAGATTAATCTCAACAAAAACTTGACCAGTTGATGCTCACATTCTAAATGACAGAAAATACATGAAAAAAAAACAATGTATTTTTGAAAAAAAAAAGGTTGTGGGGAAGGGAGGGGATTTAACTTAATGATAAAGTATTGTCTTAGGGCTTAGTAATTAAAATAATATGGGGTACATAAACAGAACAATGGAACAAAATGGTCAAGAAATAGACAACAGATTCATGTATATTTGTGATCTTATTATATGCTAAAGCCAGCATTTCAAATCTAGAGCTTCAAAATAAATGAAACACAAACTAATAGAACTGATAAAACTGGAAAAACAGATCACCATTCCTTTCTTAGTAATTGATAGCATAAGTAGAGAGAAAAATTAACTAGCTTGACCTATTTGACATTTTAGAACACTGCACCAAACTGTAGCAGAACACACATTCTTTTCAAGTGCATGTGGAACATTCTCCAATAAATTATATATTGGGTCATAAAATAAATCTCAATGTATTTCAAAGGAAAGGAACTGTATATGTGTTTTTATGGAATTAACTACAAACCAATAGCAAAGATAAATTTCAAAAATTCTAAAATATTTGGAAATTAAACAAGGTACTTCTAAATAACCTATGGGTCAAAGAAAGTAATCACAAGAAATAAGAAAATATTTTTAAATAAGTGAAAGTGAAAACATACCATATAACTCATGGGATGCAGTGACAAAATTTAAGAGTAAAGTTATTCAGTTTGTTTGGATCATGCTGGATTTGAGTTTGTTATGTTTGCAGGACCTCCAAGTGCCTCAACATCTGATGTTAAAAAGAATTAGCTGTTCCATGAAATCTCCTAACACTCATCTTACCTTCCTTTCATCAGTGCTCCTCCAACTCTGGTGAAGGACACATTTTATTTACAATCAAAGGGTCTGAAAACAACCAAAATAGCCAATAGGAAAGTTCAGTGATCTAATTACAGGACAGCAGCTGAAACTGGAGGAGTAAGTGCCACTGTCCACTTCAAAAGTGAATAGATAGATGTAAGGAGCACTATGTAAGGCCTAAAGGGGTTAGAGCAGTCTTGTTCTTAACTCCTCTAAAAGCTGACCCACCAAGACTCCTTCCAGAACAAAATCCCACACTGAGGAGAAACTAGAATGGAAATTCAGCATAAGATAGTAGGGGTGAAGAAAAGAGATGGTCCATATAAAAGTGAGTGAGGGGAACAGAGCCAGGAAATCTCAGAAGGCAAGCTCGGTAAAGTTGCAACTGCCATCTGAAAAAGCCACTCAAAAATTCAGGAAAACTGGACTTCCAGCCAAGATGGAGGAGTAGGTACACACACTGTGCCTCCTTGCACAACCAAAAGAGGGACAACAACAATTTAAAAACAAAAAACAACCAGAACTGACAGAAAATCTAACTGTATGGAAGTCCAACAAGCGAGGAGTTAAAAAAAAACATGTTCATCCAGACCCTTAGGTGGGGCGGAGTGGGGTAGAGAGGGCTCATGGCAAGTCAAGGGTTTCTGGAGCTGGGCAGGCAACACTGTGGCTGGCAGGGGAGACCGTGGCTGGCGGACCTGGCGAAACCCGAGGCTGGCCAACCTGGACCCAGCAGGGCCCAGGCTAGTGAAACAGGTGATCCTGCATTCGCCCACAGCTAAACCGGGAGAAAAAGCTGGGGAGTGAAACAAACCAGGCAGCCCAGGGTTACAGCACAGGGAAATAAAGCTTCAAACCACTGATTCAAAACACCTGTGGAGGTTGAGGTGGCAGCAGGAGGAACTCCCAGCCTCATAGTTCGTTGCAGAGACTCACAGGGTCTTAGAACATATGCAAGGCCACCCACCCAAGAATCAGCACAGAAGGGCCCAATTTGCTTGTGGGCAGCGGGGGAAGTGACTGAAAGCAGGCAGAGAGGGGAGCAGGCAGCACTGTTCCCTCTTGGACCCCTCCGCTACAGACAGCATCACAATGCAACGACGTGAGTCAACCCACCCCGGTGAACACCTAAGGCTTTGCCCCTTATATGAAACAGGTGCTCCAAGGAAAACAAACAAACAAACAAACAAACAAAAAACAGCCCAAATGAAAGAGCAGATCGAAATTCCAGAAAAAATACAACTAAGCCACAAAGAGATAGCTAACCTATCAGATGCAGAGTTCAAAACACTGGTAATCAGCATACTCACAGAATTGATTGAATTTGGTCTCAAATTAGATGAAAAAATGAAGATTATGCTAAGGAAAATAAGGGGAAATGTACAGGGAACCAATAGAGATGGGAAGGAAACTGGGATTAGAATCAACGGTGTGGACCAGAAGGAAGAAAAGAACATTCTACCAGAAAAGAATGAAAAAACAAGAATCGAAAAGAGTGAGGAGAGGCTCAAGAACCTCCAGGAAATCTTTAAACATTCCAACATCTGAATTATAGGGGTACCAGAATGAGAAGAGGAAGAGCAACCAACTGAAAACTTACTTGAACAAATAATGAAGGAGAACCTCCCCAAGCTGTGAAGGAAATAGACTTCCAGGAAGTCCAGGAGGCTCAGAGAGTCCCAAAGAAGTTGGGCCCAAAGAGGAACACACCAAGGAACATCATAATTACATTACCCAAGATTAAAAATAAGGAGAGAATCTGAGAGGGAAAGATGATGGCGAAGTAGGAGGGAGCGGGATCGGCTTCCTCCAGCCCACTGGTGGGATATCTGCCTGATTTTCTGAGGAGCGGAGCAATCGCCCAACTTTATTCCAGGAAGATTGGCGACCAGGATTGCACATAAAACTGAAAGATCAGCCGGGGCGCGGAGCTCACTCCTGAAGGGCCTGAGACACAACCCAGCCACTATGATCAGAGACCTGTGGTGCAGACTCCCTCCGTGGGAGAAAAACAGGGGAGTGACATCAAACCCCACTGAAGGGAGACACAGACCTCACAAACTCTGACTCAGGGTGGGGGTCAGGCAGCCCAGAGGAAGTGCTGCGAATTCCTAGCAACTTGGCTGGAGGCAGGATGGCAGCTGAGAGTGCAGCCCAAGAAGAAAGCAGGGAAAGTCTGATATCTTCCCAGCCTGTCGCAGCTCTGACCAGACGCTGTTGAAGCCAGCCAACAGAAGTCTTTTTATTTTTCTTTCTTTTGTTTTCTCTTTGTTTCTTTGTTTGTTTTTCCCCACCCTTCTTCCTATCTGTCCTTCTATATTTTTTAACTCCTTCTACTTTCCGTTCAAATGATATTCTGAGTTTTCTTTTCTTTTTATTTCTTATTTTTTATTATTTTTTATTTTACGTTAGTTTAGTATTATATTTTCTTTATCTTCCTTTTCTTTTGCTTTCTTTTCCTTCTTCTTCTCCCTTCCCCTCTCTTCTTTATCCACAGGTGAGATATTAAAACCTGGAATTGTGAAGAGAATAGAGTGGGATCCAGACAAGAGTCAGCACAAAAAACAGAGACAGTGACACAAAATTAACTTTGCTGCTCAGGAGAACTTGATAGATAAATTTAAGAATCCGAGGCTAGCAAGAAGAATCCAACAAACAATGGGAAGACAAAGAAACAATCCCCAAATGAAAGGAAAGAAGGAAGCCCCAGAAAGAATGATAAATGAAACAGAGGCAAGCCAACTATCAGATATTGAGTTCAAAGCATATGTTATCAGGCAGCTCAAGAAACTTGAGAAGCTTGATGAATTCACAGAAATCCACAAGAAACTACAGGAAAACTATAATGAACTCACTGCAAACTATGTCAACATGAAAAAGGAAATAGAAACTATTCACAAAGGCCAAGAGGAAAGGAAGAATAAAATATCTGAACTGAAGAACACAATAGAAGGAATCAAAAGCAGGCTCGATGAGGCAGAGGATCGGATCAGTGAGCTAGAGGACAAGGTTGAAAAAAGCAACCAAAAAGTGCAAGAACAGGAAAAGAGGCTCAGAAAGAATGAAGAGGTATTAAGGGAAATGCAGGACAACATGAAACGTAACAATATTCGTATAATAGGGATACCAGAAGGAGAGGAAGAGCAGCAAGGGATGGAAAACCTGTTCGAAAAAGTAATGATGGAAAACTTCCCTAATCTGATGAGAGAAAAAGTCACACAAATCCAGGAAATACAGAGCATCCCAATGAAAAGGAACCCTAACAGGCCCACTTCAAGACACATCATTTTAAAATGGCAAAATTCTAAGACAAAGAGAGAATCCTAAAGGCAGCGAGGCAGAAACAGGAAGTAACATACAAGGGAACCCCAATAAGGTTAGCAGCTGACTTCTCAATGGAAACACTCCAAGCCAGAAGGGAATGGCAAAAATATTCCAAGTAATGAGAACCAGAGGCCTGCAACCAAGACTACTCTACCCAGCAAGGCTCTCAATCAAGATAAATGGCCAAATAAGGAGCTTCCAAGACAAAAGAAGTCTAAAAGAATACACCTCCACCAAACTAGCTCTGCAAGAGATCCTAAAGGGACTGATTTAAGGAAAGGAAGGGAAAGAGAGAGAGTGAGGAACACAGGTACAAAAAAAATGGCAATGAATAAGTACCTATCAATAATAACCTTAAATGTAAATGGATTAAATGCTCCAATTAAAAGACATAGAATAGCTGAATGGATAAGAAAGCACTACCCACACATAGGCTGCCTACAAGAGACCCACCTCAGGACAAAAGACTTACACAGACTGAAAGTGAAAGGCTAGAAACAAGTTTTCCAAGCAAATGGACAAGAAAAAAGACCTGGGGTAGCAATACTCATATCAGACAAAATAGACTTCAAAAAAAGGGCCACCAAGAGAGATCCAGATGGGCACTTTATAATACTCAAGGTAAGAATCCATCAAGAAGACATAAATATTGTAAATATATACGCACCCAACACAGGAGTACCCAAATACATAAAGAAAATCTTGGAGGACTTCAAGAAAGACATTAATAGCAACGCAATTATAGTAGGGGACTTCAACACCCCACTGTCAAAAATGGACAGATCCTCCAAACAAAATATCAGCAAAGAAATTGTGGCACTGAACAATGGCCTAGAAGAAATGGAATTAATTGATATATATATATATATATATAGCCCTTCACCCCAAAGAAGCTAAATATACATTCTTCTCAAATGCACATGGAACATTTTCAAAAATACACCATATGATAGGACACAAAACAAGCCTCAGCAAATTCAAGAAAATTGAAATCATACCAAGTTTTTTCTCTTACCACAGGGACTGAAATTAGAAACCAACCCAAAGGAAAAAAACACAAAACACCTCAAATCATGGAGACTGAATAGCATGCTGTTAAACAATGAATGGGTCAAGGACGAGAATAGGGAAGAAATCAAAAAGTTCCTTGAAACAAATGAAAATGAACTGACAACAACCCAAAACTTATGGGACACAGCGAAGGCAGTCCTGAGATAGAAGTTCATAGCAATACAGGCCTACCTAAAAAAAAAAACAGAAACAGTTTACACAAACAACCTAACCCTATGCCTACAAGAACTCGAGGAACAACTGCAAAGACAACCCAGAGCAATTAGAAGGAATGAAATAACGAAGATCATATCAGAATTAAATGACTTAGAGACTAAAAGGACAATTCTAAGGATGAATGAATCCAGGAGATGCTTCTTTGAAAAAATAAACAGAATAGACAAGCCTTTAAGCAGGCTCATCAAGAAAAAAAGAGAGAGGACCCAAATAAACTCAATCAGAAATTAAAGAGGAGATATTACAACTAATGCCACAGAAATACAAAGGAGTATAAGTCACTACTATGAAGAACTGTATGCCAAGAAATATGAAAACCTAGGAGAAATGGACAAATTTTTAGAAAAATGTAATTTTCCAAAACTCAATAAGAAAGAAACAGAAAGCCTGAACCAACCAATAACAGCGGATGAAATTAAAGCAGTAATCAAAAAACTCCCAACACACAATAGCCCTGGACCAGATGGATTCACAGGAGAATTCTACAGAGCATTTAAGGAGGAACTAACACCTATCCTTCACAGACTATTCCAAAAAATCCAAAATGACAGAAGACTCCCAAACTGTTTTTATGATGCCAGCATCATCCTAATCCCAAAACCAGAAAAAGACACAACAAAGAAAGAAAACTTCAGGCCAATATCACTGATGAACATTGACGCTAAAATCCTCAACAAAATATTAGCAAACCGCATCTAGCAATACATTAAAAAGATCATTCACCATGACGAAGTGGGTATCATCCCAGGGATGCAAGGATGGTACAATATTCGCAAAACAATAAATGTAATACATCACATAAACAAAAGCAAAGACAAAAATCACATGATCATATCAATAGATGCAGAAAAAGCATTCAATAAGGTGCAGCATCCATTTATGATAAAGACACTTAGCAAAGAGGGAATAGAGGGAGCATTCCTCAACATAATAAAGGCCATATATGAGAAACGTACAGCCAACATCATACTCAATGGACAAAAACTAAAATCTTTCCCACTAAGATCAGGAACAAGACAAGGTTGCCCACTATCACCACTTCTATTCAACATAGTACTGGAAGTTTTGGCTACAGCAATCAGACAAGAAAAGGAAATAAAAGGCATCCAAATTGGAAAGGAGGAAACAAAACTGTCATTGTTTGCAGACGACATGATAATATACTTAGAAAATCCTATAGATTCCGCCAAAAAACTACTCAAACTAATAATTGAATTTGGCAAAACAGCAGGATATAATGTCAATATCCAGAAATCAAAGGCATTTTTGTATACCAACAGTGAAACAGCAGAAACAGAAATCAGGGAAAAAAATCCCATTTGATATAGCAACAACAACAAAAAAAATACCTTGGAATAAACCTAACCAAGGAGGTAAAAGACCTATACTCAGAAAACTACACAACACTGAAGAGAAAAATAATGGAAGACACAAACAAATGGAAACATATACCATGCTCATGGATTGGAAGAGTCAACATCATCAAAATGTCCATACTCCCCAAAGCAATATACAGATTTAATGCAATCCCTATCAAAGTACCAATGGAATATTTCACAGATATAGAACAGACACTTCAAAAATGTATATGGAACCATAAATGTCCCCGAATATCAGCTGCAATTTTGAGAAAAAAGAGCAAAGCAGGAGGGACCACAATTCCTGATATAAAACTATATTACAAAGCCACTGTAATCAAAACAGCTTGGTACTGGCATAAAAACTGACAGGTAGACCAATGGAACAGAATAGAGAGCCCAGAAATAAACCCAATTCTCTACGGGCAATTAATCTTCGACAAAGGGGGCAGAAGCATAAAATGGAATAAAAATAGCCTCTTCAACAAATGGTGTTGGGAGACCTGGATGGCTACCTGCAAAAAAATGAAACTCGAGTACCAACTAACACCATACAGAAAAATAAATTCAAGGTGGATTAAAGACTTAAATGTAAGTCGTGACACCATAAAGGTTCTAGAGGAAAACATCGGTAGGAAAATCTCAGACATTCCACGCAGCAACATCTTCAATGATATGTCCCCTAGAGCAAGGAACATAAAGGAAAGAATAAACAAATGGGACCTTATCAAAATAAAGAGCTTCTGTGGGGCTAAAGAAAATAGTATTAAAATAAAAAGAGAACCAACCGTATGGGAAAACATATTTGCCAATGTTACCTCAGACAAGGGTCTGATCTCCAAAATATACAAAGAACTCATACGACTCCACTCCAGGAAGACAAAAAACCCAATTAAAAAATGGGCAAAAGACATGAACAGACACTTCTCGAAAAAAGACATACAGAGGGCACAGAATCACCTGAAAAGATGCTCAACATCATTAGCCATCAGAGAGATGCAAATTAAAACCACAATGAGATACCACCTCACACCAGTCAGAATGGCCATTATCAACAAAGCAACGGATAACTGTTGGAGGGGATGTGGAGAAAAGGGAATCCTAAAGCACTGTTGGTGGGAATGCAGACTGGTGCAGTAATTGCAGAAAACATTATGGAACTTCCTCAGAAAAATGAAAATGGAACTGCCTTTCGACCCAGCAATTCCACTACTGGGATTATACCCTAAGAATCCTGAAAAACTGATTCAAAAGAACCTTTGCACTTCTATGTTCATAGCAGCACAATTCACAATAGCTAAGTGCTGGAAACAACCTAAATGCCCATCTACAAATGAATGGATCAAGAAACTATGGTACATTTACACAATGGAACTGTACTCAGCAGAAAGGAAGAAGGAGCTTATACCCTTTGCAACAGCATGGATGGAACTGGAGAGCCTTATGCTAAGTGAAGTAAGTCAGGCAGTGAGGGATAAATACCATATGATCTCACCTTTAACCGGATCATAACATACAGAAGCAGAAAGCAAGAAAAACATAACCAGAGACATTGAAATTAAGAACAGTCTAACAATAGACAGGGAGAGGTGGGAGGGGACCATGGGGAGAAGTGTTTTCAGGAATCACTGTAGAGGACACATGGACAGTACTAAGGGGGGAGGGATGGAGGCTGTGGGAGAGGGGCTGGAGGGGAATAGAGGAGGGGAGGGGAGAGGATGCAAATAACTGTAATTGAACAAAAATAAAATTAAATAAAAAAATAAAAATAAGGAGAGAATCTTAGAAGCAGCAAGAGAAAAGAGGACAGTTACCTATAAAGGAATTCCCATAAGACTGTCAGCTGATTTCTCAAAAGAGACCTTTCAGGCAAGAAGGGGCTGGAGAGAAGTATACCAAGTCATGAAAGGCAAAGACCTACATCTAAGAATACTCTATCCAGAAAAACTTTCATTTAGAATGGAAGGGCAGATAAAGTGCTTCTCAGGTAAGGTCAAGTTGAAGGAGTTCATCATCACCCAGCCTTTATTATACGAAATGTTAAAGGGATTTATATAAGGCATGGAGGGATATCAACAGGGGAGTGGGAGGGGGAGAGAGCGGGAAAAGGTAAAGTGAATAAATAGCATAAATGGTAGGCAGAAAACAGACAGGGGGAGGTTAAGAATAGTATAGGAAATGTAGAAGCCAAAGAACTTATGCATATGACCCATGGACAAGAACTAAAGTGGGGGGGATCTGGGGGTTTGTGCAGGGTGGAGGGGAATAAAGGGGAGGAAATGAGAGAACTGTAATAGCATAATCAATAAAATATATTTTTTAAAAATTCAGGAAAATAAATTTACATAAAAATGAACAATAGCAAAGTATCATGATAAAATCTCAATTACTATAAAGAAAAGGCAAAGAACTTATGATCTCTATTGACAATAAAGATACACCAGAAAGACATGCTCAAAAACAGATCAAAACTATAACTTAATATTTCAAAATGAGCTTACAGGCATTAGGAAAATTACATAAGACACAGGAGAGCAACAAAAACCGTAATATAAAAAATTCAAAATTATATGACAAATCAAGAATTAGACATAAAAAATTTAAGAAATGAAGGCTAAATTATTAGAAACACAAGTAAATAAACACAATAATGAAAGTGATTAGGGCCGGAGTCAGGTCCAGTGCCGCTCGGGAGGGGGGAGAAGAGAAACCAATACCCAACTCAGCCTGCTGCAGACAGGAAGTCCTGCACACTGGCTCAGCCAGTTTGAAGCCAGCAGGAGGGTTTTTTTTTGTTGTTGTTGATGTTGTTAGGGTTTTTTTTTTTTTTAAATTTGGTTGTTGCTCTATTTTTAAACAATTCCCACAAGTGAAACAATAAAACCAGAAACTGTGAAAAGACCAGAGTTGGAACCAAATGGGTCACCGCAACAGCTGAGACAGTGAGACAAAGTTCACTTTGCTACTCCAGAGGACTTGCAAGATATTGTATATTTTGGGTTTTTTTTTTTTCATTACTCTCACATCTTTCATTTTACTAGTATTTTTGTATTTCTCTTCTTTCTGTTTAGTCTTCTTCGTTTGACTGGTTGAATTGCGTTGTTTGACTGGTTTCCCTTATTCTCTCTTTCATAGTGTATTCTCTCATTCATAGTGTATGTCTTTCATTTCATATGGGTTCCGTTACACAAGTGAAGGTCCTACTACTCTACATCCTATACTTCCCACCACTTTAGGTCCTATACTTCTTACTCTTGTTTTCCAGATCACACAGAGTCTGTCATATGATTGTTGCTCCATTAGCATTGTAAATAATTACCGTTCCACACAACTGTAAATACTACACAGCACCCCCATCCCCCAGGTCTTAGCCCACTCCACGGTTTCCTGAACTGTACTACTGTTGTGGTTAACTCTATTTTTCTCACACACTACACCTATTTTCTGTCTTTAACTTTACCTCATAATCTGACGTCCCATAAGCTTACAGCTTTCTAGATCAAACTCAGAATTCTCCCCCGCCCTGAACAAGGTTCTTACCTACTTCTCACCCTTTCTTAAAAGTGATTAGTCAGGTGAAATATCCTGGTGAGCACTATACTTATCCAAAGGATCCCCTATCTCTTCTCTAAGGGTTGGTACATTAAATATCATAGAATACACTCCTGCTGTCTTAAACCATTTTGCCTTCCCCCTCCAACTGATCACAAAAAAAAGTAGGCGGAAGCTGTGAACACCAGGATACCTGCTGGAAAAGAAAACCCACCAAAAAAGGAACCACCAACAAATAACGACAGAGAAGGTGAAAAAGGGAGTGGAATCCACAATAACCTCAATCCAGCACTGACCTGGAAATACAATGAATTGGTGGAGAAACTACCCAAACAAACAACTGAACAAGAGTGAGAGAGAAGCCTCAAAACCTTGTTCACACAGAAGAATCAGCTTCAACACAACTTGTCCACACCTGCACAAAAGAATACAAGGCATAGTGGATGGAGTGACACTCAGTAAACCAGCTGGAGGAAAGGACACACCAAAGAAAGACCCAACACAAATCAAAACCCAAATACATATGTAGAGGCAACATAAATGACAATCCAAGACCAGCAAGCTCAGGAGATTAAAGAGTCTGCACCACTGAATCTGACAGGTATAGAAATTCAAACCATAAGCACAGAGATTCAGAACAGATCAATTTAAGAAACAGAGGCTAACAAGAAGAGTCTCACAAACAATGGGAAGACAAAAAAACAATCCCCAAAAGAAAGGAAAGGAGAAAACCCCAAAAAGAATGATAAATGAAATAGAGGCAAGTCAACTATCAGTTATTGAGTTCAAAGCAATGGTTATAAGGAAGCTCAATGAGCTCACAGAGAATTACGAGAAACTACAGGGAAATTACAATGAACTCACTACAACCCATATCAATATGAAAAGGAAATAGAAACTATCAACAAGGACCAAGAGGAAATGAAGAATAGAATATCCGAACTGAAGAACACAGTAACAGGAAATGAAAGCAGGCTCCATGAAGCAGAGGTTCGGATCAGTGAGCTGGAAGACAAGGTAGAAAAAAACACCCAGAAAGACCAAGAAAAGAAAAAAAGGCTCATAAAGAATGAAAAGGATGAAGGGAAATGCAGGACAACAAGAAACATAATAATATATGTACAATAGGGATACCAGAAGGAGAAGAAGAGCAAGGGATAGAAAACCTGTTTGAAAAAGTAATGATGGAAAACTTCCCTAATTTGATGAGAGAAAAAGCCACACAAACCCAGGAAACACAGAGAGTCCCAATCAAGAGGAACCCAAAGAGGCCCACCTCAAGACCCATCATAATTAAAATGGCAAAATTCCAAGGCAAAGAGAGAGTCTTAAAAGCAGCAAGGGAGAAACAAGAAGTAACATACAAGGGAGCCCTAATAAACCTAGCAGATGACTTCTCAATGGAAATGCTCCAAGCCAGAAGACAATGACAAGAAATATTCCAAGTAATGAGAACCAGAGGTCTGCAACCAAGGCTACTGTACCCAGCAAGGCTCTCAGTCAAGACAGAAGGGCAAATAAGGAGCTTCCCAGACAAAAGAAGTCTAAAAGAATGCACCTCCACCAAACCAGCTCTGCAAGAGATGCTAAAGGGACTGCTTTAAAGAAAGGAAGGAAAAGAGAGAGAGAGAGAGAGGAACATAAGTACAAAAAAATGGCAATGAATAAATACCTATCAATAGTAACCATAAACGTAAATGGATTAAATGCTCCAATCAAAAGACATAGAATAGCTGAATGGATAAGAAAGCACAACTCACATGTATGCTGCCTTCAGGAGACCCACCTCAGGACAAAAGACCTACACAGACTGAAAGTGAAGGGCTGGAAACAAATTTTCCAAACAAATGGACAGGAAAAAAGAGCCAGGGTAGCGATACTCATATCAGACAAAATAGACTTCAAAAAAAAAGGGTCATAAAGAGAGACCCGAAGGACACTTCATAATATGCAAGGGAAGAATCCACCAAGAAGACATAAACATTGTAAATATATATGCACCCAACACAGGAGCACCCGAATACATAAAGAAAATCTTGGAGGACTTCAAGAAAGATATTGAAAGCACCACAATTATAGTAGGGAATTTTAACACGCCACTGTCAAAAATGGACAGATATTCCTAAGAAAATATCAACAAAGATATTGTGGCATTGAACAATGCCCTAGATCAAATGGACTTAACTGATATATATAGAGACTTTCACCCCAAAGAAGCTAAACGCACATTCTTTTCAAATGCACATGGAACATTTTCAAAGATAGACTATATGATAGGACACAAAACAAGCCTCAACAAATTCAAGAAAATTGAAATCATATCAAGTATTTTCTCTGACCACAGGGACTGAAATTAGAAACCAACCCCAAGGAACAAACCCCCAATCACTCAAAATCATGGAGATTGAATAGCATGCTATTAAACAACATATGGGTCAAGAATGATATTAGGGAATAAATCAAAAAGTTTCTCAAAACAAATGCGAATGAACTTACAACAACCCAAAAATTATGGGACACAGCAAAGGCAGTCCTGAGAGGGAAGTTCATAGCAATACAGGACTACCTATAAAAGATAGAAACATTTCAACAACCTAACCCTATGCCTACAAGAACTCGAGAAACAACAACAAAGACAGCCCAGAGCAAGTAGAAGGAAGGAAACAACCAATATCAGAGCAGAATTATATGGCATAGAGACTAAAAGCACAATTCTATGGATCACTGAATCCAGGAGCTTATCCTTTGAAAAGATAAACAAAATTGATGTGCCTTTAAGTGGGCTCATCAAGAAAAAAAGAGATAGGACCCAAGTAAACACAATCAGAAAAGAAAGAGGAGAGATTACAACTGATGCCACAGAAATACAAAGGATTATAAGGAACTACTATGAAAAAGTGTATGCCAAGAAATTTTAAAACCTGGGTGAAATGGACAAATTCCTAGAAAAATATAATCTTCCAAAACTCAATGAAGAAGAAGCAGAAAGCCTGAATAGACCATAACAGCATACGGAATTGAAGCAGTAATCAAAAAACTCCAGGCACACAAAAGCCCTGGACCACATGGTTTCACAGGAGAATTCTACAAAGCATTTAAGGAAGAGCTAACCCCTATCCTTCACACACTATTCCAAAAAATCCAAAATGATGGAAGACTCCCAAACTCTTTTTATGAAGCCAGCATCATCCTAATCCCAAAACCAGATAGAGACAAAACAAAGAAAGAAAACTTCAGGCCAATATCACTGATGAACATAGACACTAAAATCCTCAACAAAATATTGGCAAACCACACCCAGTAATACATTAAAAAGATCATACACTATGACCAAGTGGGATTCATCCCAGGGATGCAAGGATGGTACAATATTCGCAAAACAATAAATGTAATACATCACATAAACAAAAGCAAAGACAAAAATCACATGATCATATCAATAGATACCGAAAAATCATTCAATAAGGTACAGCACCCATTTATGATAAAAACAGTTAGCAAAGTGGGAATAAAAGAAGCATTCCTCAACATAATAAAGGCCATCTATGAGAGAGCTACAGCCAACATCATACTTAATGGGAAAAAACTAAAATCTTTCCCACTAAGATCAGGAACAAGACTAGGTTGTCCACTATCACCACTTCTATTCAACATAGTACTGGAAGTTTTAGCCACAGCAATCAGACTAGAAGAGGAAATAAAAGGCATCCAAATTGGAAAGGAGTAATCAAAACTGTCGTTGTTTGCAGATGACATGATAGTGTACTTAGAAAATCCTATAGACTCCACAAAAAAATTACTCTACCTAAAAAATGAATTTGGCAAAACAGCAGAGTACAAAGTCAATATCCAGAAATCAAAGTCATTTTGTATACCAAGAATGAAACATCAGAAGCAGAAATCAGAAAAGAAATCCCATTTGATATAGCAACAAGAAAAATAAAATACCTAGGAATAGACCTTATCAAGGAGGTAAAAGACCTGTACACAGAAAACTACACAACACTGAAGAAAGAAATTATGGAACACACAAACAAATGGAAACATATACCATGCTCATGGACAGGAAGAATTAACATCATGAAAATGGCCATACTACCCAAAGAAATTTATAGATAGAACACAATACCTGTTAAAGTACCAATGACATATTTCCCATATATAGAACAAACATTTCAGAAATTTATATGGAACCATAAGCGACCCCAAATATCAGCTGCAATTTTGAGGAAGAAGAGCAAAGTAGGAAGGATCACAATACCTGATATCAAACTGTATTACAAGGCCACTGTAATCAAAACAGCCTGGTACTGGCATAAAAACCAGAGTGACAGACCAATGGAACAGAATAGAGAGCCCAGAAATAAAGCCAAGTTTCTATGGTCAATTAATTTTTGACAAAGGGAGCAGCAGCATAAAATGGAGTAAAAATAGCCTCTACAACAAATGGTGTTGGGAAATTTACATGCAAAAAAATGAATCTCGAGCACCAACTTATATCATACACAAAAATAAATTCACGGTGGATAAAAGACTTAAATATAAGCCATGACACCATAAGAGTCTTAGAGGTAAACATCGGTATGAAAATCTTAGACATTCCTCATAGCAACATCTTCACTAATATGTCCCCTAGAGCAAGGGACATAAAGGAAAGAATAAATAAATGGGACCTCATCAAAATAAAAAGCTTCTTCACGGCTAAAGAAAACAGTATTAAAATAAAAAGAGAACCAACAGTATGGGAAAACATATTTGCCAATGATACCCCAGACAAGGGTTTGATCTCCAAAATATATAAAAACTCATACAACTCCAGGAAGACAAAAGACCCAATTAAAAAATGGGCAAAAGACTTGAACAGACACTTTTCCAAGGAGGACATACAGAGGGCCCAGGGACATATGAAAAGATGCTCAGCATCACTAGCCATCAGAGACATACAAATTAAAACCACAATGAGATACCACCTCACACCAGTCAGAATGGTCATCTTAAACAAAGAAAGAGATAAATGTTGGACAGGATGTGGAGAAAAACAACCCTAGTGCACTGTTGGTGGGAATGCAGACTGCTGCAGCCACTGTGGAAATCAGTATGGAACTTCCTCAGAAAACTAAAAATGGAACTGCCTTTTGACCCAGCCATTCCACTGCTGGGATTATACCCTAAGAGCCCTGAAACACCAATCCAAAAGAACCTATGAACCCCAATGTTTATAGCAGCACAATTTGCAATAGGCAAGTGCTGGAAGTAATCTAAGTGCCCATCAAGAAACAATGGTATATTTACACAATGGAATTTTATGCAGCAGAGAGAAAGAAGGAGCTTATACCTTTGTGACAGCATGGATGGAACTGGAGAGCATTATGCTAAGTGAAATAAGCCAGGCGGTGAGGGACAAATACCATACCATCTCACCTTTAACTGGAACATAATCAACAAAAGAACAAAGCAAGAAAAATAGAACCAGAGACATTGAAATTAAGAACAATCTAACAATAGCCAGAGGGGAGGGGGAAGGGGACTATGGTTAGAAATGTTTTCAGGAACCACTGTAGAAGACACTTGGACAGAACTAAGGGGGAGGGTGAAAGCATGGGAGGAAGGTGGGTTGGAGGGGGTGGGGAGAGGAGGGGAGAGTATGCAGACAATTGTAATGGAACAACAATAAAGTAATTATAATTTTAAAAATAATAAATAAAATAAAATCTGCAGAAAATTTGTTTTAATTAATTTTGTACATTTTTGGGGGGGGATAATGTAACTGGGTACACAGCATGTTCTCCCACAGATCATGGTTGGGGAATGGGGAGAGTCTATGACATGACTAAGAAAAATGCTTTTCATAAGAAAGGCTAGTTTAATAGCTGTGCTGCCACTCAGAGCCAGGGAGATGCGCTTGACTTTGAGATACAATGTAGCCAGGGGACTTACAGTGACTGCATGAAAAGCAGGGAGGCAGTTCTGTGTCACAGAGACACGCCTGCCTTGATGAAGGATGGAAGCCAAGAGAATGTAAATCGTACTGAGGACTGGAAGAATGTAGCCCACTGTGGGAAAAGTCAGAAATGGGGTCATATAGAAGGCCCTGGGTCAGGATTTAAATGAAGATGGGCAGCCATGAGTGGGAATTCTACCAGGAAGCTTGGAAAGGAGTAGGAGAGCCATGAGGGAGGTATGATGTAGTAGCCATGTGAGAGGGAGAAGTAAGCAAACAAATATATAGTTTGTAGTAAGTATCCAGCCATACAGCGTGCTGCAGTAAGGAAGGAGACATGTTGCTGCTTTGATTGTGCCTGCTTTAGCTGACTCAGAAGCTGCCAAGGACCCTTCTTTGCAAGATGCCTTGAAAACCTGGACTTTATTTGGACTCTTGAGAATTGTGCCTTTCCTGGATTTCTCCATAATCCAATATAATATGGTGCACACTTTCCTAGACTATTACATGGAGGCTGATGACAATATACCCCAGATCCTGAAGGAGAGAGCTGCTGCATGAGGATGGCAACTTTGGTACCTTCCAGAGGTACTGGAGAACTGTTTGCACAGCTGGATTAAGATAATATGGGGAACTATTGGGTTTGCTTTCAGCTTATAGCCTTTTGGGGAACAAGTTAAGTGCTGGGTCTCATGGAAAGGGAGGACTCTGAGTAAAGTGCACTGAGTTCCCCCAAGGTTGGAATATTGTAAATAAAGACCTGTTCTTTCCAGCATTAATTGTTGGGTCATTAGCCAAGGCATCATGTGGATGGGCCACTGTCTGTTTGGTTACAATAACACTATATTATACACTTGATAGACTAAGTATAGTATAAATACAACTTTTATATGCACTGAGAGAAAATTCACGTGACTCACTTTAGTGAGATATTTACTTGATTGTGGTGATCTAGAACCTAACTGCAATGTCTCTGAGGTTTGCCTGTACTTACCTCTGGATTAACCTTGGTCAAACATATTTCCAACTTTGCCACATTCATTTTGTATTGTCAGTGCTTATGATATTTTCTGACATCCAGAAACATTGGTTAAATGAGTGAATAAATAAATGTTATAAAAATGGGTGGCAGAACAAGTTCATCCTAACACTAAATGCTACTTGGATGCCTGTACTTTTTGTGATCTGTCAGGAAGAGTGGTACCATCCACATGGGTATAATGTGTGGCTTCCCATCAGAATAAGATCACAGCAGAACACAGATTCTCTGGCCCATCACCTCACCTGAAGCTCACAGTAACCCCAGAGAAAGAGAGGACCTTATTAGTCCTCATTTGGAGATGAAAACTCTAAGTTATGTGCAATCACTGTCAGGGCCAGTGCTGTGGTTCTCTTCCCTCCACCTGGTGCTCGGCCCTTGGTTTCCCTGATGGGGCTCAGGGTTCCCTTGTGGACTGGGGTGAGAGAGGGTGAGGGCAATGTGTGTGGTGTGCATGGGAATTCAAGTTCTCTTGCTGAGTCATTTTCTTCTTGGAATTGGAGATGAAAATGAGCCTTCCATTGAGCAGAAACAGGCTATCCCGGCATCTCCTGAGTGGACATGTTCGTGTGCTAGCAGCGCTGGTCCCACAAATCACCACTGAGTCCAGTACCTACCATTTAGCTCAGGTGGCTTCTATGGTCCTGTCAGAGGAAGTGGGACTGGAAGCCCCAGTTCTCACCCCTTTAGGCAGTTCACCCCATCTCCAGTCAAGACTGACCCATAGCTACAGGAAGCTTCTAAGGAAAGAGGAATGTGCAGTTGAGCTTGGAGAGTGTGGAATATGCACAGCAAAATGGGGAAGGTGGGATGCCATTGGATCAGGTCTGGCCTAGATCCTTTATAACCACTTATAAATGGTTTCTTTCCACTAAATCCTGCCCCAGCCTCTCACTACATCTTACTCACATCCAGGTCTGGAACAGGCAGGCCCTTCTCACCCTGGGCCCAGGCCCCAAGATGGGTAAAGTGGCAGGGGTCTGAGGCCAGGAACAGCTTCCCACAGGGCTTCCAGCTTAGGAGGCCATGGCTCAAGCCAAAGAATGTCCAGGCAATGAGGCCATGCTCTGGGACATTCAAATGGACCATTAACCTGTCATGGTGACTGGAGCAACAGGCCAATAGCTTAAAGGGCTTGAAGGCAGACCCAGCCTATGGTAGCCATGAACCCACAAAGGAGGCACCTTGCCCTGGAAGGTGTCAATGATGTAGAGTGCAGTGCCCTGGGCCTCCCCTGCACAGGCCCTTCCTGTGGCTAAGCATGCCACTTGCACTCAGCAGATCATAAATCACCATCAAAGTCTGTCAGCTGGGATAACTCCGCAGCTGCAGGAATTTTATTTTTCCCCTCAAACTTAACACATCATAAAACACAGCCTCTTGGGGAAAGAGAACAACCAGGAGATGCTTGCACCTCCAAGGCTCTGTTCTGGAAGCTTGGAAGGTGAGGTTTGGAGTCTAGTATGTCCTCACAGCAAGTCAACCTTACCAGCATGTGCTCAAAATGATCATTTCTGCAGGTCCCCAGGCTCCTCCTGTGGTCCAGTGCTAGCTAGACCTAGAGCATAAAAGAGCCATAGTTTCTTCTCCTGGACACCTTGGATCTATAGCATGTGGGCTAGCTGTAAGCAAGTATAAGTTTGTCTTAGAGTTCAGTACTGAATCTTCTCATCCCTTTCAGAGTCTGTCAGCATCTGTACATGGCTCAGGTACTTAGTGTAATGCATTTCCTGTCCATGATTGCATGGGTATCCAATACCTGTTTCTAGCTTTAGTGAGAGGAACACTTGTTATGAGGAGCTCCTTTCCAAGGCAGAACTTCCAGGCTCAGAGTGAAGTGGTCTCTGAAGAAAGCGACCATCCATTCCTCTCCTCCCTGTACACTGCTCCTACTCTCAGAGTATTGTCAGCCCTCAGAACCTTGACTCAGGGCTGGATCTTTGACTTGCTTTGACCAATAAAATATAGGTAAAGTGACAATTCTATGCCAGTTCTGGGTCTAGCCCTTAAAAAGACAGGAAGCTTCTGCTTCTTCTGGGGAAGCCAGTGCAGGGTCTGAAGGAGCTCAGGCTGGACAAATTAGTGCTAAGAAGCCATGTGGACAGAGTGGCCATATGAATGAGCACCCAGCTATGAAACAGTGATAAGACATAGGTCAGGATTGAAGAGTGCTTAGCATAGAGCCAGGCACTGCCAGTAGTTGCTGGGCGAATGGTCACTCTCTTCTCCCAAGTTCCCTTGCCTATCCATTTTAGAGAAGCCAACTTTGATTCTGGCACCCCAGGGCCAAGAGGATAAACTCAGATTAGTAAGACTTTGCTGCTGCAGGCTGTGTGGGCCCAGCCAGTTCCTGTGTCATTCACACAGAAGGAAACAGCATTCATTCACACAGAAGTGCTGATATTCCACTTTAAATCTGGGTGACTTGGCTGGCATGTATCTCATTGTGGCAGTCACCTTCTGACCCTTCACAGAGACCCTTACTTGAATATCTTAGTGAGTAGCATGTCCACTTTACAAATATGAATATGATAACCTGGAATACTTAAAACTTGTCCCAAGGCCAGTAAGGGAAACCCATAGGATTTAGGTGTGCTTACTTCCAGCCTGTCAAAGAGAAATTGCACTGACATTTGTTCAAAACAGCAAGCCAAATTTTATTTGAGCTACTGCAGTAGGGGAGAGACTTCATTATAGAATTGAGCTCAACTCCCAACAGAGCAAAGATACCTTGTGATTTATAGCCAAAGGACACAATGAAGAGTCAGTGGACAGAAAATTAGTGAGGGAAACTTGTTTAGATATTGGGGAGTAAGGATTGGAACTTGACTAAATATAAGGTTTGGGGGGAGGAAGAGTCTCAATAAACTTGGCTCATCAGGCCAAAGGCAAGGCCTAGTCAAGCAGAGAGCTCAGAGGAGCCTGCTAATGTTTGATCAGGGAGGGAGTCTTTGCCAAGCCACAACTGCTATTTTTTATCAGCTCAAGTTTTCCCAATATGAGATTTATAAACTTTACTTTCATCCATCCATCAATTAATTCAATTTCCTCTTTCCCGTTCATTTAGTAAATATTATTGAACATTTCCTAAATGTCAAGGGTAACCTAATAAGCAGAAGTAGATATGGTGCCTGTTCACATGGTGCTTCCAACTCATCAAGATTAGAATGTACACCAATATACCTAAAAGTCTCATAATGACTATTTGAAAATATGAGAGGTATGAAAGGCAGAAGGTGCCAGGAGAACAAGTGGTAGAGGGACTGGACCTATTCTCAGGGTTCAGGGTACCATGAGTTCAGTGATATTGGAACTGACATCCACAGGGGTAAAGACCCAACATTGCTGAGGGTGAAGCCAGGCTGCCAAACAGAAGAGGCCATGCAGCCTGCAGCAGGATGGTGCATGGGGGGCATGCTGTATCTGAGGGCTGGAAAGGAGACTAGGTGGCTGGATGAGTGAAGTTGGATGGCAAGGGCTGGGGGTGAGCTGGACTGAGCTCATGGGCTCGAGCAAAGCCTTTATACAATGATGACAGCTCCTCTTGGAAGGTAAAGGCAGGGTCATCTGCTTGGAGTGAAGGCAATGGGAGATTTTAGTAGACTGGAGGTTAGAAATAGTCATTTTGGCAAAAGAGGACATACAGAGGGCCCAGAGACATATGAAAAGAGGCTCAACATCACTTGCCATCAGAGAGATGCAAATTAAAACCACAATGAGATATCACCTCACACCAGTCAGAATGGCCATCATCAACAAAGCAACAGATAACTGTTGGAGGGAATGTGGAGAAAAGGGAAACCTACTGCACTGTTGGTGGGAATGCAGACTGGTGAAGCCACTGTGGAAAACACTATGGAACTTTCTCAGAAAACTAAAAATGGAACTGCTTTTTGACCCAGCAATTCCACTACTAGGATTATACCCTAAGAAACCTGAAACACCAATTCAAAAGAACCTTTGCACTCCTATGTTCATAGCAGCACAATTCACAATATCCAAGTGCTGGAAAAAACCTAAGTGCCCATCTGCAAATGAGTGGATCAAGAAACTGTGGTACATTTACACAATGGAATTCTACGCAGCAGAGAGAAAGGAGGAGCTTATATCCTTTGCAACAGCATGGATGGAACTGGAGAGCATTACGCTAAGTGAAGTAAGCCAGTTGGTGAGGGACAAATACCACATGATCTCACCTTTAACTGAAACATAATCAACAAAAGAAAAAAGCAAACAAAACATAACCAGAGACATTGAAATTAAGAACAATCTAACATTAGCCAGAGGGAAGGTGGGAGGGGACAATGGGCAGAGGGGTTTTCAGGAACCACTATGGAGGACACATGGACAGAACCAAGGGGAAGGAGGGAGGCAGGGAAGGGAGGTGGGGTTGGGGGGTGGGGGAGGGGAGAGGATGCAGACAACTGTAATTGAAAAACAATAAAGTAATTATTTAAAAAAATAAAATAAATAAATTTAAAAAAACGTAAAAACTTTGTTGGCATGAAAAAAAAAGAAATAGTCATTTTGAAGGGCAAGAGAGCAAGCTGATAGGATAAAGTTGGTAGGTTTGAAATGTAGGACATCTGAGATATTGGAAAATAGATTCATAGTGGAATTCATGTCCCCTGTTGTGTCCACTTTGTTCACTTTGTCACTCTTTTCTATATATCTCCTAATATATATGCATTTCAAACTTCATGTATATGATTATATGCACCTACAAGGTCTGTCCAGAAGGTATTCAGCCATGTATTATTAAAAATAGTGACATTTATTGAAGAAGATACAAGATACAAGAAACATTATACATAGGACAATGACACCTCAGTCCCCTTCAAAGTAGGCACTTTGGGACCTCACACAGCTCTCCCAATCACCATCAGCTGCCCCTTTGTATTTTCTTGAATCTCATGATCTAAAATCTTTTCCCTTTCAAAGGTGATTTTAGTTCTGGGAAAATCCAGAAGTAACAAGGCACCAAATCTGGGCTGTAGGGAGGTTGAGTCACCTGGGTGATTTGATGTTTTGCCAAAAAACTCTACAGGAGACGTGGTGCATGAGCTGATGCGTTGTTGTGATGAAGCTACCAGTCACCGGTTGCCCATAGCTGCAGTCTTCTGATTCATCCAAATAGTTTCTGCAGAGGAACATTCAAGCTTAACATAAAACGTGATGCAGATTCGTTGCTCTACTCAGTCATTTTGAATGTGATGGCCAACAGTATACATGCTCACTCAACGGCATCTACTGCCCCCACTGACTAGTACAATGAAGTCGTCATTATTCACAGATGTGCATTCCAGTCCTCTCTTCTTGGCTGCCAGGTTGTGTCGATGTCATGCAAACCGTTCTCATTCTATTAACAATGGCTGGACTTTTCCTGGACAGACCTTGTATGTGTGTGTGTATGTACACACACACACACATATATATGGTTATATATATTAGGTATTATGATATACTTATGTTTTATATATATTTAACTATATATGTTTCTTTCATATATATATATACACACACATATATATACACATTAAATATATATTTTTTTCAGATGAAGCAAGTAGTGTAAGAAAAGGAACCAAGGCAAGAAACAGCATGTTGCATTCAGGAAACTGCAAGCTGTTTAGCTTGACCGGAGGAAGGGTGAAGTGGAGGACTGGCTGAGCTTATGTCCCTGAGGATGAGAGAGGAGGAGCAGATGGGACACATTAGCTTCTTTGGACGTAGGTCACCTGATTGCATGATGTGACATGCAGGACGCTGAGGGTCCCATCCACTTATGCATGGCTCCATGACCTCCTGACAGCATTTCTCTTAGACTAAAGTAGTGTTTTTTAAAACCACCAGACCCAAGAGTCTGAGGGGAAAAAGGCCAAGCAAGCTGAAAGCAAAAGAAAACAAAAACAAAACCAGCCCTCCAAAATCTCTTTTGTCCCAGAGGCTTGTCTTTATTAAAGTTTCCTTGGTATCTAAAGCTATGAGAAGTGTTGCAGTTTGGCAAAACTGTAACTTTGTTTAATCTGGAATCACCTGGTTTCTTCTGCATGAAGCCTGCGACTGCCCCAGGAAGCCTGTGTCCCCTGTAATACATTGTGGGAAACACTAGCTAAGACATCATGTTTCCCAAAGCCTTCTATTATTTAAGTATGTTGCCAGGGAGTAACACATTGACACACTGAAATACATACATTACTCTGAGGGAATGCAGCAAAATTTGATCAAAGAGCATCTGTGTTCCTCAGAGTGGCTGCTCCCACTCTTCCCTTTCCCAAGATGAAGCTAACGTACTGACAGGAGAGGTGTATTGGGTTGAAGGCTGCTTGAGGACATGCTGGGAGGGGCTGTTAATTGCTGCTAGGCCCAGCCTGGGAGAGAGAGACTGAGATGAGGTCCCAGGAAACAACATTTTAACAGCACCTTGGACAAGCTGGGTCTTTGGTGGGTGGAATTGGCAGAGAAATGCTTCCAAGTAAAGGAAAGGATAAGAGTAAATGCAGTAACAGTGAGAGGATAAAACTCCAGTTTGGGAGTACAGAGGAGACCAAAGTAAGGTATACAGAATAGAAGTATGCCGCCATAAGCAGTGGGGGTCAGGGCCGATGGCATGCAAAGCACTGGTTCTCACACACATGAGGGTTAGGGCATCCACATCTGTAGCTCTGGCTCACAACGGAAGCCATTCTTACCAGGCAGGTAAAAAGAGGGTGAGAGTGGAGCATTTACTTTTTAGAAAAGTCTCATAAGTGACTTTGATAGACCCCTGTATTAATTATGTCTTTTATCATGTGTGTTTTAATGTTTTGATGTCTTGGGGCCTTGCTGCCCCTTTCATGACTAGCCAATTCCTGAAGATCATAAACAATTCAACCAAGAGTGTGCTTTTCAAATGCAAACCAACCACTCCAGAGCCCACACCTCAACCACCTCCTTTATGGGCTCTAACAATTTGGGTCACTATTCACCTGCCTTAATTATGCCAAGGCCAAGTACTAGAAAATTAGGGATCCCCTTGTGCCCCAGAGCCTGTTAAAATTATTCAGACTGGCCAGTCCTAAGCTTGCCCACGCTTCCTCACCCAGTATTTCCCATGGAAACCATGATAAAGGCTCTTGCCCACATTTCCTCCTTTCCCTCTGCCTCCTGACTGAGCCTGGTACTTCCCCAAGTGACCCTGTGTGGTGGGCTGTGCCTTCTGTTTCTAGGGATCTGTGAGTATAACAACCTTCTTCCTTCATGACAGTCATTTTCATGTTTTACATTAAAACAAATTCCAGGTACTTACAATAGTCCCTATAGGTAGGATGACCAGCACAGACATGCTCGACACCTGTTGCTCTATCTAGTTATTAATGGCACTTCCTTCACTCTCAAAATTGCCCCAGTTTTAAAGGGTTGTTCCTCCCCATTGAGAATTACAGGTAAAATGTAGCAAGAGAGGTGGGGCTAGGGCAAAATCCTAGAGATCTCTAGGAAGAAAACTGAGGACTGATGTGAGGAGGCAGGAGAAACTCAGATGTGGGAAGTCATCACATAACACATTGTGGAGAAGGTGAAGAGAATGAGAACCATAAAGGACCTCCTGCACCTACTCTTCAATGGGTGTGGAGGCCTGGGACACGGCATCTGTGTCTGAGGGTGGATGGAAGGTGAGATGGGAAGCAGTGATCACATAGGTAACTACTTGGCTTTATAATCATGAAGGGAAGCAGAGAAGGAGATGGGACAGGAATCTGAAAGGCAACAAGGCAGAGGACATGTTTTAGGTAGGTAAACTCAATTTTCATGAGTTTTGTGGAAGAAGAGACATTACAAGACATAACACATATGGCCACTAGGTATGTAAAAAGATGCTCAGCATTACTAATCATCAGAGTTACGCAGATTAAAGCACAATGAGAGATCACCTCAGACCTGTTAGAGTGACTATTATAAAAAACCCAAGAATAACAAGTGTTGGAGATGATATAGATAAATTAGAACCCTTATACACCATTGGCAGGAATATACAATGGTGCAGTCACTATGGAAAACAGTATGGTGGTCTCTCAAAAAAATTAAAAGTAGAACTATATGATCCAACAATCCTACTCTCGGATATATATACAAAGGGGTTGAAATCAGGATCTTGAAGAGGTGTCAGCAACCCCAGTTCCATTATAGCATTGTTCACAACTGTCAAAACATTGGAAAAACTCAAATGCCCCCAAAAGATGAATGGCTAAAGAAATGTGATGAAAATTATTTAGCCTTAGAAAAATGGAAAAAATCCTGCAATTTACAATAATATAGATAAACCTAGAATATTATACTAAGTGAAGTAAGCCAGTCACAGAAGGACAGATACTGCATGATCCCAGATATGTGAACTATCTAAAATAGTGAAACTCATAGAAAAAGAGAATAGAATGGTGGTTGCCAGGGATTGGGGGTAGGGAAAATGGGGAATTTTTACCCATAATTTACCCATAATTATCAATTATACCCATAATTTCTAATGGGTACAGTCTCTGTTATGCAGGTAAGTGCCAGAGATCTGTTATACCACATAATGCCTACAGTTAACATAGATATTAGGTTATTTAAAATATGTTAAAAAGATCTTATGTTACGTGTTCTCACAAAAGAAAATGAAAGAAGAAAACACAAGAAAATAATTTGGGGAGTGATATATATTTTTAGTGCCTTGGTGTCTTGGTATCACTGGTGTACATACATATCCAATATTTTCAAGATGTATATGTTTTCTAAAGGTAAGGTTTTCTATTTTTTAAAAAAATATTTTATTTATTTATTTTTAGAGAGAGGGGAAGGGAGAGAGAGGGAGAGAAACATCGATGTGTGGTTGCCTCTCATGTGGCCCCCACTGGGGACCTGGCCCACAATCCATGCATGTGCCCTGACTGGTTCATAGCCCACGCTCACTGAGCTACACCAGCCAGGGCATATCAAGATGTATAAATTAAATGTGTGTATGTTTTTATATTAATTATGTCTCAATAAAGCTAAAAAAATAAAAAGACGTTATATGGCAGGAAAATGGAAAGAGGTAAAGAAGGAATCAGGAAGGTGAGTGATCCTGAGTCCAGGGGGAAAAGTTCGCTTGAAAAGAGGAAAAATATTTCTCAATAAAGACCCACTGGGGAAAGAGATACATTCTGAGGAAAGGGGGAGAGAAGTCGAGAATGCCATTATCCAGTGAAATTCTCAATAAATTATGAAGTGCATTCATCTGCAATGAGTTCAGGAAGTAGGGGTGGGTTTGCAAACTTGGAGAGAGGAGCAAGATTGGGAACAGCTGCTGAGGGAATCTGCTGACGTGCCAGTGAGGGATGAAGAACTGGGTCATGTAACAGTCTTGATGGGCCGGGAGAGGTTAGCAAGGACTAGCTTGTCAAAGAGCCAAGGCACAATTACACAGCTTCCCACCTCTGTGCTACATGGGCTGGGAGGAGTGAGAAGAAGCCAGGTGGTGGCTCATTCAGTGTTGCTGCCTGACAGGCACACATGGACAATGTCAGGAGAGCCAGGGACTTGGAGCTGTACTTGATCATAGAGTTCAAAATGATTTTAGGAGGGACTTACAGGATGAAAAGATGGGTAATATTTATGGGGATAGAAAGACTAGGGAGAGGGTAGGCAGATTATAGTCAACAAGGACAACATGACCTGGGAGTCAGAGTGATTCTTGAGGAATGAAGAGGCCCAAAGTAAAAAAGCATCAGTGTGTTTAACTGAAAAGAGTGAAATCAGAGGTCACCAGAGGTTCTGGGAAGCAGTGTTCCAGGAGAGTCACCAGTATGAAGACTGATATCCTATCCTCACCCTAGCAGAGGGCAGAGTCAAGAGGAGTGCTAGGGTTCTGGGGCTCCCATCCTCTGAGAAGGAAGGGAGCTTCAGGAGAGTGATGGATGACAGGAACACAGGCGGGGAAATTGTGCTGCCAGGGGTGGCATTATTTTTCAATGATATGGTAACACTACCATGGAGTGGACATAGATAACATGGTGGGGCTGTAACAAGAGAAAGGTTTTCTGAAATTGGAGATAAACTCTGTTTTCTTTATGAATCTTCCAAGTGTTAATGCCAATTTACAGAATAATATGTGTGGTGAGATAAGATAGATATGAGTAATAGGGTAAGTTATTGATAAAGTAGTCTTGAGATGGGGAGATGGAAAGGTGGTGGATTTAGAAATGTTAAGCTCCGACGTGATGGGCAAAAGATGTTGAGAGTTCAGAGTGGTCATTAAAGTCAATAAGAGTTGTGACTAGAGTAGGGATGGAAAGGAGACTCAGAGCTACAGCTTTGAGACAGGAGGTAGAAGAGCTAAGTTGCTGAATGACCATGCAGTTGTCATTTAAATGGAGATGTTGAGAAGTCAGTGAAGTTTAGGCATTGTTGACATCAAGGAAATAGAAAAATGCATGAGACTATACCTGAGATAGTGCAGATATAACAAAAGAAGAGTTAAAAATCAACAACTTATAATGTAACAGTGTGCAAGATGAGAAAGCTCCAGCAAAGAAAACAAAGGTAGAGTTACCCATGATCTGACAGGAAAACCAGGAGAGATGTCATCAGGGGAAAGAGGGAGAGGACAATGATATTAGAGGCTTCTGAGAAACACAGGAAGATGAAAACTAGGAACTAACCATTGGAATGAAAAACAGATCGGAACATATAAAAACGTGGCCTCAAGAAACTTAGAAGGTTTACTTAGAAGGTCTAACATTTGTCCCATTATGTCCCAACGAAGAAAAAAAGAAAGTAGGACTGAGAAAGTATCCCAAGAAATAATGGCCAAAAATTTCCCAAATATGGAAAATAATATAAACATGCAATTAAAAAGCTGAGCAAGCCCCAAACTAAGTAAACCTAAATAAACCCATGAGAAGATATACCATAGTAAAAATCTGAGAACTAAAACAAAAAACTTAAAAGTGGTGAGAAATAACACATTGCATATAGGGAAAAACAATTAGTATGGTGGCAATTTCTCATCGAAAACAATGTGGACTAGAAGAAGTGGAATAACACATTCTAAGTGCTGAAGGGAAAGAATCCAGAATCCCATTTCCAGTGAAAATATCCTTCAGAAATGAGGGGAAATAAAAATGTGTAAGCCACATTTCTGACTGAGGACTCATTCATCTAGGATGTACATGGAACTCTCAGAATCTGTTGTAAAAAAATAAACGAGTCAGAAAATGAGCCAAAAACATGAAGCCATATGTCACTGAAGAGGATATATACACGGCAGATGAGCACTGAACAGATGTTCAACATCGCTCCCACTAGAGAAATGCACATTAATACCCTAAATGAGCATTACAGTGAGTGAAAAAAGCCAATATCAAAAGGTTGCAGACCAGATGATTTTATTTATAAAACATTCTCTAAATGACTCTTTAATTTTTTTCATTTTTTTATTGTTGTTCAAGTACAGTTTTCTGCCTTTTCTGCCAACACCTCCCCACCATCCCAGCCTTCCTCACCTTCTGCCCCTGTTTCCCACCCCTGCTTATTATTGTCCATGTGTCCTCTATAATTTTTTCTGCAAACCCTTCACCCTTTTCCCCTGTAATCCCCTCCCCTCTCCCCTCTTGTCACTGTCAGCCTGTTCTCAATTTCAGTGTGTTTGGTTATATTTTGCTTGCTTGTTTGTTTGTTGATTAGGTTCCAGTTAAAGGTGAGATCATATGGTATTGGTCTTTCATCGCCTGGCTTATTTCACTTAGCATAATGCTTTCCACTTCCATCCATGCTGTCATAAAGTGTAGGAGCTCCTTCTTTCTTTCTGCTGCATAGAATTCCATTGCGTAAATGTATCATAGTTTTTTGATCCATTCATTTACTGATGGGCACTTGCATTGCTTCCAGCACTTGGCTATTGTAAATTGTGCTGCTATGAACATTGGGGTGCATAGGTTCTTATGGATTGGTATTTTGAAACTTTTAGGATATAATCCCAGCAGTGGAATTGCTGGTCAAAAGGTAGTTCCATTTTTAGTTTGAGGAAATTCCATACTGTTTTCCACAGTGGCTGCACCATTCTGCAATTCCAACAGTGGACTAAGGTACCCTTTTCTTCACAACCTCTCCAACATTTGTTGTTTGTTGCTTTGTTTATGATGGCCATTCTCAACTGTGTGAGGGGGTATCTCATTGTGTTTTAATTTGCAACTCTCTCATAGCTAGCAATACTGAGCATCTTTTCATATGTCTCTGGGCCCTCTCTATGTCCTCCTTGGAGAAGTGTCTGTTCAAGTCTCTTGCCTACTTTCGAATTGGGTTGCTTGTCTTCTTAGCATGGAGTCCTGTGAGTTCTTTATATATTTTGGATATTAAACCCTTCTCTGAGGTATCACTGGAAAATATGTTTTTCCATACATTGGTTCTCTTTTCATTTTAATACTGTTTTCTTTTGCCATGCAGAAGCTTTGTATTTTGATGATATCCCATTTGTTCATTCTTTCCTTTATGTCCCTTGCTCTAGGGAACATATTAGTAAAAATATTGCTGCACGAAATATCTGAGATTTTCCTGCCTATGTTCTCTTCTAGGACTTTAATGGTATCATGACTTATATTTAAATCTTTTATCCACCTTAAATTTATTTCTGTCTGTGGTGTAAGTTGGTGATCAAATTTCTTTCTTTTGTTGTTTTTGCATGTAGCTGTCCAGATTTCCCAACACCATTTGTTGAAGAGGCTATTTTTACTCCATTTTATGCTGCTGCCCCCTTTGTCAAATGTTAATTGACTCTAGAGACTTGGGTTTATTTCTGGGCTCTCCATTCTGTTCCATTGGTCTATGTGTCTATTCTTATGCCAGTGTCAGGCTGTTTTGATTACAGTGGCCTTGTAATACAGTTTGATATCAGGTATTGTGATTCCTCCTACTTTGCTCTTCTTTCTCAAAATTGATGCAACTATTCAGGGTCATTTATGGTTCCATATACATTTTTGAAGTGTTTGTTCTATATCTGTAAAGTATGCCATTGGTACTTTGATAGGGATTGTATTGAATCTATAAATTGCTTTGGGTAGTGTGGACATTTTGATGATGTTAATTCTTCTAATCCATGAACACGGTATACGTTTCCATTTGTTTGTGTCTTCCTTAATTTCTTTCTTCAGTGTTGTGTAGTTTTTTGAGTACAGGTCCTTTACCTCCTTGATTAGGTTTATTCCTAGATATTTTATTTGTCTTGTTGCTATATCAAATGTGATTTTCCCCCTGATTTCTGCTTCTGTTGTTTCATTTTTGGTATACAAAGATGCCTTTGATGTCCGAATATTGACTTTGTATCCCGCTGTTTTGCCAAATTCATTTATTAGGTCAAGTAGTTCTTTGGTGGAGTCTATAGGATTTTCTATGTACATTATGATGTCATCTGCAAATCATTACAACAATTTTGTTTCCTCTTTTCCAATCTGTGTGGTTTTTATTTCTTTTTCTTCTCTGATTGATGTGGCAAGGACTTCCAATACTATGTTGCATAGGAGTGGTGAAAGTGGATATCCTTGTCTCGTTCCTGATCTTAGTGGGAAAGGTTTTAGTTTATGCCCATTGAGTATGATGTTGACTGTAAATCTCTCATATATGGCCTTTATTATGTTCAGATATGTTCTCTTTACTCCCACTCTGCTGAGTGTTTTTATCATAAATGGGTGCTGAATCTTATCAAATGTTTTTTCTGCATCTATTGATACGATCATGTGTTTTTTCTCTTTGCTTTTTTTTATGTGATGTATTATATTTATTGATTTGTGAATATTTTACCATACTTGCATCCTTGGGATGACTCCCACTTGGTCATAGTGTATGATCTTTTTAATGTATTGCTGGGTGTGGTTTGCCAATATTTCGTTGAGGATTTTAGCATCTATGTTCACCAGCAATATTGGCCTAAAGTTTTCTTTCTTTGTTTTGTCTCTATCTGGTTTTGGGATTAGGATGATGCTGGCTTCATAAAAAGAGTTTAGGAGTCTTTCATCATTTTGGATTTTTTGGAATAGTGTGTGAAGGATAGGGGTTAGCTCTTCCTTAAATGCTTTGTAGAATTCTCCTGTGAAACCATGTGGTCCAGGGCTTTTGTGTGTCAGGAGTTTTTTGATTACTGCTTCAATTTCGTCTGCTGTTATTGGTCTATTCAGGCTTTCTGCTTCTCCTTCATTGAGTTTTAAAAGATTATGTTTTTCTAGAAATGTGTCCATTGCACCTAAGTTTTCAAATTTCTTGGCATATAGTTGCTCATAGTAATTTCTTACAATCCTTTGCATTTCTGTGGTATCAGCTGTAATCTCTCCTCTTTCATTTCTGATTGAGTTTATTTGGGTCCTCTTTCGTTTTTTCTTCTTGAATCTGCATAAGGATTTATCAATTTTGTTTATCTTTTCAAGGAACCAGCTCCTGGATTCATTGATCCTTAGAATTGTGCTTTTAGTCTCTATGTCATTTAATTCTGCTCTGGCCTTGGTTATTTCCTTCTTTCTACTTGCTCTGTGTTGTCTTTGTTGTTTTTCTTTGAGTTCTTGTAGGTGTAGGGTTAGGTTGTTTGTTTGAATTATTTATATTTTTTAAGTTTTTTAATGATTTTATTTATTTATTGTTAGACAGAAGGGAAGGGAGGGAGAAAGAGAAGTAGGGAAACATCAATGTGCGGTTGCCTCTCACGTAGCCCCCACTGGGGACCTGGCCTGCAAACCAGGCATGTGTCCTGACTGGGAATTGAATTGGCGACCCTTTGGTTTGCAACCCACACTCAATCCACTGAGCTATACCAGCTAGGGCAAATACTTTTATATTTTTTAGGTAGGTCTGTATTGCTATGAACTTCCCTCATAGGACTGCCTTCACTGTGTCCCATAAGTTTTGGGTTGTTGTGAGTTTATTTTCACTTGTTTCCAGAAACTTTTGGATTTCTTCCTTGATCTCCTTCTTGACCCATTCATTATTTAATAGCATGCTATTTAATCTTCATGAGTTTGAGTGGTTTTGAGTTTTTTCCTTGAGGTTGGGTCCTTTGTGGTCAAAGAAAATGCTTGATATGATTTCAGTTTTCTTGAACTTGTTGAGGCTTGTTTTGTTGCCTATCATGTGGTCTATCTTTGAAAATGTTCCGTGTGCATTTGAAAAAAATGTGTATTTTGCTTCTTTGGGATGAAAGGCTGTATATATATATATATATATATATATATATATATATATATATATATGTAATCAGTTAAGTTCATTTGATCTTGGACATTGTTCAGTTCCGCAATATCTTTGTTGATATTTTGTTTGCAAGATCTATCCATTTTTGACAGTGGGGTGTTGAAATATCCTACTATAATTGTGTTGCTGTTGATATCTTTCTTGAAGTCCTCCAAGATTTTCCTCATGTATTTAGATGTTCCTATGTTAGGTGCATATATATTCACAATGTTTATGTCTTCTTGATGGATTCTTCTTTTGAGTATTATGAAGTGACCTTCTGGGTCTCTTTTTATGGCCTTTTTTTTTAATCTATTTTGTCTGATATGAGTATTGCTACCCTGGCTTTTTTTTCCTGTTCTTATGCTTGGAAAATTTGTTTCCAGCCCTTTGCTTTCCATCTGTGTAGGTCTTTTGTCCTGAGGTGAGTCTCTTGTACACAGCATAGGCGTGGGTCATACTTTTTATCCATTCAGCTATTCTATGTCTTTTGATTGGAGCATTTAATCCATTTATGTTTAAGGTTATTACTGATAGGTACTTATTCATTGCCATTTTTTCATACCTGTGTTCCTCTGTCTGTCACTCTTTTCCTTCCTTTTCTTTTTCTTTAAATATATTTTATTGATTATTCTATTACAGTTGTCCCACCCCCCCCCACCTTATTCCCCTCTGCACTGCACCTCCCCATTCCCTGCCCTTTAGTTTTTGTCCATGGGTCATACACATAAGTTCTTTGGCTTCTACATTTCCTATATTCTGTCTGTTTTCTACCTACCGTTTATGCTACTTTTTCTCTGTATTTTTTCCTCCTCTCTCCCCCTCCCACTCCCCTGTTGATACCCCTCCATGTCCTATATAAATCCCTTTAACATTTCATATAATAAAGACTGGGTGATGATGAACCCCTTGAACTTGACCTTATCTGAGAAGCACTTTATCTGCCCTTCCATTCTAAATGAAAGTTTTGCTGGATAGAGTATTCTTGGATGTAGGTCCTTGCCTTTCATGACTTGGTATACTTCTTTCCAGCCCCTTCTTGTCTGCAAGGTCTCTTTTGAGAAATCAGCTGACAGTCTTATGGGAATTCCTTTGTAAGTAACTGTCCTCTTTTCTCTTGCTGCTTCTAAGATTCTCTCCTTATTTTTAATCTTGGGTAATGTAATTATAACGTGCCTTGGTGTGTTCCTCTTTGGGTCCAACTTCTTTGGGACTCTCCGAGCTTCTTGGACTTCCTGGGAGTCTATTTCCTTCACCAGCTTGGGGAAGTTCTCCTTCATTATTTGTTCAAATAAGTTTTCAATCCCTTGGTCTTCCTCTTCTCCTTCTGGCACCCCTATGACTCAGATGTGGGATGTTTAAAGATGTCCTGGAGGTTTCTAAGCCTCTCCTAATTTTTTTGAATTCTTGTTTCTTCATTCGTTTCTGGTTGGATGTTTCCTTCTTCCTTCTGGTCCACACCATTGATTTGGATCCCAGTTTCTTTCCCATCACTATTGGTTCCCTGTACATTTCTCCTTATTTCTCTTAGCATATTCTCCATTTTTTCATCTAATTTGAGACCAAATCCAACCAATCCTGTGAGCATCCTGATTACCAGTGTTTTGAACTGTGCATCTGATAGGTTGGCCATCTCTTTGTGGCTTAGTTGCATTTTTTTCTGGAGTTTTGATCTGTTCTTTCGTTCGGGCCATTTTTTTTTTTCTTGACATGCCCATTACATGTAAGAGGTGGACTCTTAGGTGTTCATCAGAGTACGTCAACCCACGTGGCCATGTTGTGAAGCTTCCTGTGGGGGCGGGGCCTGAGAGGGAACAATGGCACTTGCTCCAATCTCTGCCGGCTTTCAGTCACTTCCCTTGCTACCCACAAGCAAACTGGGCCCTTCTGTGCTGGATCCTGGGTGGCTGGGCTTGTGTAGTTCTAAGTCCCTGTGGCTCTCTCCAATGAACTGTCCTGTGAGTTCCTCCCACTGCCACCTCAACCCCCAAAGATGTTTTCAGTCACTGGTTTGAGGCTTTATTTCCCTGCGAAGGAGTCCTGGGTTGCACGGTCTGCTCTGCTCCCCAGGTTTTTCACCCAGTTTATCTGTGTGAGAATGAGGGACTGCCCAGTCCACCAGTTTTGGCACCACTGGGTCCAAGTCAGACAGCTTGGATTTCGCCAAGTGTGCCAGTGGCGGGGTCTCCGGGCAGTTGCAGTGTTGCCCGTAGCACTCCACAAACTGCCGTCTCACCACATGCTCTCCGCCCTGCTCCACCCTGCTACCAGTCTGGATGAACATATCTTCCTTAACTCCTTGGTTGTTGGACTTCCATATAGTTCAATTTTCTGCCAGTTCTGGTTGTTTGTTCTTTTTAAATAGTTGTTTTTCCTCTTTTGGTTGTGTGAGGATGCACAGTGTGTCTACCTATGCCTCCACCTGGCCAGAAGTCCTTTTCCTTCCTTTTTTTAAAGCAGTCCCTTTAGCATCTCTTGCAGAGCTGGTTTGGTGGAGGTGTATTCTTTTGAGTGTATTCTTTTAGACTTCTTTTGTCTGGGAAGCTCGTTATTTGGCCTTCCATTTTAACTGAGAGCCTTGCTGGATGAAGTAATCTTGGTTGCAGGCCTCTGGTTTTCATTACTTGGAATATTTCTTGCCATTTTCTGGCTTTGAACATTTTCATTGAGAAGTCAGCTGCTAGTCTTATCGGGGCTCCCTTGTATGTTACTTCCTGTTTCTCCCTCACTGCCTTTAAGGTTCTCTCTTTTTCTTAGAATTTTGCCATTTTAATTATGATGTGTCTTAAAGTGGGCCTCTTTGGGTTCCTCTTGATTGGGACTCTCTGTGTTTCCTGGATTTGTGTGACTTTTTCTCTCATCATATTAGGGAACTTTTCCATCATTACTTTTTCAAACAGGTTTTCTATCCTTTGCTCTTGTTCTTCTCATTCTGGTATCCATATTATACGGATATTATTATGTTTCATGTTGTCCTGCATTTCCCTTAATACTTCTTCATTCTTTCTGAGCCTCTTTTCCTTTTCTTGCTCTTTCTGGGTGTTTTTTTTTCCTACCTTGTCCTCCAGCTCACTGATCTTATCCTCTGCTTCATCTAGCCTACTTTTGATTCCTTCTACTGTGTTCTTCAGTTCAGATATTGTATTCTTCATTTCCTCTTGGCTCTTGTTGATCGTTTCTGTATCCTTTTTCATGTTGACATAGTTTGCAGTGAGTTCATTGTAGTTTCCCTGTTGTTTTTGGTAATTCTTTGTGAGTTCATTGAGCTTCCTTATAACCATTGCTTTGAACTCAATATCTGATAGTTGGCTTGCCTTTGTTTCATTTAGCATTCTTTCTGAGGCTTCCTCCTTTCCTTTCATTTGGGAATTGTTTATTTGTCTTCCCATTGTTTGTGAGACTCTTCTTGTTAGTCTCTGCTTCTTAAATTGATCTGTTCTGACTTCATGGGTTTCTTGTGGGAACTTCTATGGTAGAAGATCTGTGAAATTCAATGGTTAAGTCTCCTTAATCTCCTGAGCTCGCTGATCCTGGGCTGTTGTTTATGTTGGTTCTCTGTCTCTAGGTTTTGATTGTTGCTGGATCTTTCTTTGGTGGGTCCTTCCCTCCAGCTGGTTAACTGAGGGTCTTATATTCTGTTGTGAAGGTGTGGACAGGTTGTGGTTGAAGCTGATTCTTCTGTGTGTAGAAGGTTTTGCGGCTTCTCTCTCACTCTGTTCAGTTGGTTTTTTTCTGGGTAATTTCTCCATTTAGTTGTATTTCTAAATTGGTCCTGAACTGAAGTTAGTGTTGCTTCCACTCCCTCCTTCACCTTCTTCCATTGTTATCTGTTGGTAGTTCCTTTGTTGGTGGGTTTCCTCTTCCAGCAGGTATATTGGTGTGCACAGCTCCCACCTATTGGTCTGATTTTTCAATGTCCTTTAAAATATTTGGTCTCCTATGTTCATATATGCTGGGATACCATTGGCTGTTCGTTCTGTTCCTCAGAAGGTTGGCTAAGTGTTTCACCCATGTGCAGGGGGAAGTGGACTCCACTCCCATGTATCTCACCACCATCTTACTAACATGAGCCTGGAGGACCACTTCTGAGAAGGTCGCTTTGCCCCTGGTACTCTGAGACCGACTGGCCTAAATTAGTCTATTTTAGGGAGAGAAAGAACAGGTTAGTGGTTGCTAGGAGTTAGTGATGGAGTAGGTATGTGGGTATAACTATGACTAACTCTGTATCTATGTTGTCAGGGTGGTTAAAATGGCAAACAACTTTTACACACACATTGTGTCAATATCAAATTCCTAATTTTAATATTGTACTAGAGTTAGGTAAGATGAAATAATTGAGGAGATGGATGAAGGGAATGTTAGATCTCTATGTACTATTTGCAATTGTGTGCAAATATATAGCTATTTCGAAATAAAAAGTAAAATCACTCATTCATTCATTCATTCAATCAATAAATAAAATAAAAGTACAAGAGAGAAAAGACTGCATTTGAAGGAATGACACCATAACAATAGACTTCCCACCAGCAGCCAGAGATGCTAGGAACAATACTTTCAAAATGCTGATGGAAGTAATTATTACTTGACTTTGATATTATGCTAAATTGAAAAATGAAGTAAGCATATACAAACAAAGACTACAAAACTTACATCCACCAAATATTCAGTAAAAGGGCTATTACTAAAACATGTTCAGTTCTTGCATTGCATTGCAAAGACAATTAATATGAAAATGAAAAACTACAGTCCCCTGTTTTGATCTTATAAATGAATATATAGTTTTTGGCCATCATCAGAGTGGTTTTCTTAGTAACCTACTCAAGTCCAGACTGGAGATTCTTTCAGATTCTTTCAGACAGCTTCAGTGGTAATAAAAGAAAACAAAATCTCTCCTTGAAAACCTAGTAAGTAATCACAAGGACATGAAGTGATTAAAAACCCCTCTGAGATGGTGTCCTGAATGCCACTTTTGGCATTAAGGTGCTAAGCCTCAGAACACCCATCTGGAAAATGAGCATGGGATATGCTGTGTTGTCTGCTTCCTAGGAGCGTGGCCAGGCCTGAGGAAGATAGTGGAGGTGAAGGGGCTTTGAGCATATGACGCACCATCTATACTCCAGAAGGACAGTTTGTTGTTCTGGCCTTGTCCTTGCAGATTCGTATAAGAATGCCACTGGGTTCAGAGAAGGTAAGAGACAAGTGGAGTCTGGGCTTAGACAGGGAGAAGATTGAATCAACTGTATAAAGAGTTTGGGACTAGCCCTTAGGAAGGAAAGTCTGGTCTGAACAGGGAGCTATTATTATCCTGGAAATGGGGGAATTAGGGTTGTCCAGATTATCAGAATCCAGCTAACTAAGGCTGGGCTTAGTCAGCTTAATGGGAAGTCTGGGAGCCTGATTGGTGGAGGCCAGCAGGCTCAATGCTACCATTCCCTGGACCCTGGGGCCTGGAGGCCCAGCCTGCTCCCGATGGCTCTGCCAGGCCATAGGAGCCCTGATCCAGGCAGTAGACCCCACCCCAGCCATTGCTTGGGACTGACATGTAACCCTGCTTGCAATGAGAAAGGAAGGATACTTCCAGGAAAGGAAGAAACTGGAAGCAAAAGGAATGGGTTTGTATTTATCTTCCATTGTTTTTGTAACAAGTGACTTAAAATACCACCCAATTGTCATCTCACAGTTCTGTAGGTCAGAGATCTAAGGGGGCTCCATTGGGCTAGCTACTTAGGGTCCCGTAAGACTGAGATCACTGGGCCAAGATCTTATTAGCTGGACGCTCTGGGAGAAACCTGCTATCAAGCTCTCTTGGGTTGTTGGCAGAATTCAGGTCCTTGTGGTTGGGGACTGGGGTCCCCACTTTCTTGCCGGCTGATGTCTGAGGCCTGCTCTCAACTCCTATTGACCACCCTCAGGTCCTGCAGGGCTCCTGCTGCTCCAACTCAGCAAAGGAGACCCTCACCCTTCAAATCTCTCTGACTCCCTCATTTCCAACGAGCCAGAGAAAACTTTTTGCTGGTATTAGTTAGTCACAGTCACTCCCTAACCTACTGGCCTAAAGACCAACACTTATCTAGCTCAAGAAACTGTGAAGTGGGTCAGGGTAGGACTCAACAAGGAAGGCCTGTGTGTTTCACCCACATCAGCCAGGTAGCCTGACTATGGGATGAGGATCTGCTTCTGAGGTGTCCAAACTCCTCGTGGTCAAACTGCAGGCAGGGAGCTGGGCCAGAGCTGAGGGTCAGGGCCTTGATTTATCTCCCTGTGGGTCTCTCTGTGGGCTTCCTCTTAGAATGATGATTGAAACAGAAACTGCCAGCTTCCTACAGCCTACTCCCAACTGTCACAGCATCACTTCTGCTGTGTTCCCTTGGCCAAGCAGCCCCATGCCCAGATTCAAAGAGAAAGGACGTAAACCCTACATCTCAGTGGAAGGAGGGTCAAAGAATTTGGGGATCAAAGAATGTTTTGCAGTGTGAACTTGCTGAAGACTCTGAACCTTGAGTCTTCTAGAAAGTAAAACCAACAACACTTTTCCTCCCTAGTAGCTGTGAAGGAAGATAAAGCAGGTGTAAATTCTTTCTTGGAACCTGGCACACACAGGGGTCTCAGGGTGAGTTCTTGGCACTTCGCAGGAATGGGAGCCAGTACACCTGACTTGAGAGACAGTAGAAGAAGAGGTGCTTGGGCAACCTCACCCAAGGGAAGACCCAACAGCCCACACTGAACACTGTTCCTGGGTCCATCCTATACAGTCAGGCCCCGGGATCTCTCCAGTGAGACTGCATATTCAGAGGCAGATGGGCTGGCCTGAGCAGCAGCAGGGTAGAGAGCTTGGGGCTGCCTCCCACTGTTTTTAGGAGGATAGACAGAGGAACTTGAAGGTGTCTGGATACAGTAGGGGCAGCAGGGCAGGTGCACCTACCTACAGCTGTAGCTGGTGGTTGGGTGTCTCCCTGGGTTTACCATGAGGGACGCAAAGTCAGGTTGCCCCTGGGACCGTCTGCACCTGGTCCAGAGAACACTCAGCAGATTGTCCGAATGTTGAGGCCCTGGCCTCTCCTGGTCCTGGGAGGGCCCTATTTCCACTAACGAGGAGGGCAGAAGTCAAAGAGCATCTGTAGCTGGAGGTGATCACCACCAACAGCACCCCACCTCCTTGCCACCACACAATGGAGGTCAGCCCAGGCTGACTTCACAATATGTGCTCCCCAGCCAGATGCTGGATTCTGATTCTCCAAAGGCAGAATGCTATCCTCCAGCCATGGCCTGGGAAGATATAGATGTTCTGTTAGCCTTGAAACAGAGCCTGACATAGAGAGTTTCCCATCACTCCCTGCTGTTTGGAAGAACAATATACCAAGCCTGGATTTTGTATGAAAAGGAGATAGGAAATTTCTGTCGAGTTTCTCTTTAGGGCCAGGTGTTAAGTATGTCTTATGATCCTATCCCTATTTTATAGGGAAACTGGGCATCAGAAGGGCAAATAAAATGTCTAGTGTATTAGTTATTTATAGCTGCATAATAAACTCTGCAGATTTACTGGCTTGATATATTTGGCACCTTCCATTTTCTTTTTTTATTTTTTCTTTTTTTTACTTTATTGTTGTTCAATTACAGTTGTCTGCATACTTTCCCCTACCCTCCCTTCTCCACCTCCAATCCCATCTCCCTTCCCTGCCTCCCTCCTCCCCCTTGGTTCTGTCCATGTGTCCTCTATAGTCGATCCTAAAAACCCTTCTCCCCATTGTCCCCTCCCCCCAACTATTGTTAGATTGTTCTTAATTTCAATGTCTCTGGTTAAGTTTTACTTGCTTTTTGCTTTTGTTGATTATGTTCCGGTTAAAGGTGAGATCATATAGTATTTGTCCCTCACCACCTGGCCTACTTCACTTAGCGTAATGCTCTCCAGTTCCATCCATGCTGTTGCAAAGGGTATAAGCTCCTTCTTTCTCTCTACAGCGTAGAATTCCATTGTGTAAATGCACTGTTGGTGGGAATGCAGACTGGAGCAGTCACTGTGGAAAACAGTATGGAAATTCCTCAGAAAACTAAAAATGGAGCTGCCTTTAGACCCAGCAATTCCACTACTGGGATTATACCCTAAGAGCCCTGAAACACCAATTCAAAAGAACCTATGCACTCCAATGTTCATAGCAGCACAATTCACAATAGCCAAGTGCTGGAAACAACCTAAGTGCCCATCTACAAATGAGTGGATCAAGAAACTATGCCACCTTCCATTTTCTGTGGGTCAGGAATCTGGTCCTGGCTTAGCTGGCTCTCCTGGCCCACAGTCTTGCACAGTCTGCCTGCAGATGTTTTCTGGGGCTACAGTCTCATCTCAAGGCTTTCACACATTCAGTGATTTTTGGCATCATCTGTCACCTTCTACTTGTTGGCTGAAGCCTGTGTCATGCAGTTCCTTGCAATGAGAGACTTGCCATAGGGCATTCACAACATGGTGGCTGGCTTCCATTAGAACAAGTGAGAGGGTGGGTAAAGATGGCAGCAAGATAGGTGGGAGCAGAGTCCACTTCCTCCTGCCCACTGGTGAAACACCTAGCCAATTTTCTGAGGAACAGAGCAAACAGTCAACAGTATTCCAGCATATATGAAGATTGGTGACCAAGATTATAGGATAAATTGATTGATTGGGAAGTAAGGAGAGTGCTTTTGGAACAATAAGGTTCCTGGGACCTGCACCAGGAGCAGGGCAGGCTGCAGCCCCAGACCTGACAACTGCCAGGTCTGCTGCAAGATTCTTGGGAGAGAGCCAGGTTGGGATGTGTGAGAGGCCAGGTGCTTGTTTGGACTGGTGGGAGTAAATAGGAAGAATTTTTCAAAAAGAAAAATAGGAAAAAATAGACACTCCGTTACTGTTTGGAGAGGCCCTGTCCCCAGCAGCTCCAGGGTCCGTACGTGCCTGAGGATCGGAGGCCCAGGGTAGCTGGCCTGCCGACTCTCCAAAAGCACCAGGGTGAGTGCACAGACAGCGGCCCTCCGGCCACCGGCAGCTTGTGCTCCCATCAAGGAGAACTGAAGACTGTACAAACCAGGAACAGTTCCCAACCGGCTGCCCTGGGGGCAGTGGCAGCTTGTGCAGCTAATCAAGCGGAATTAGGGACTGTGAGCACCTGGTGAACTGCAGCCCACCTGTGCCCACTCCAAAAAACACCAAGGGCAGTGCACAACCGGGACCCCCAGCCATGGCTCCCTGGCACCCAATCCAAGAACAAAGGGGACAGTGAATACAGGTATGCTGAGCTCACACCCAGAGAGCCGGGAACAAAGTGCCTGACATCCGGCCCCTGCACACAGAGCCCTGCAGGACCAACTGGCTCTGTAGGAGAAAGGTGGAAGTGCCCCACTGTGGAGCGGCAGTCCTTACAAAGTCTTGACTCGGTGTAGGGGCTAAACTACCCAGAAGGGGTGCTGAGAGTACATGGCATCTAGACCAGCAAAGAGCAAGAAGTGCCCCTAATTGGAGCACCTCAAAAAAGGCACAACAACAGACCTAATCTGGACCCAGAAGCACATCTAGGAACTGGGCTGGAGGCTAGACAACAGTGAACAGTGCATCTCAGGTAGGGAGAAAAGTGAAACTAATATCTTCCCAGCCTGACGCAGCCAGGAAGACCAAAAAGAACAGGCCTGGTTGGACCCATTTAAAGCCAGCAGAAGGTTTTCTTTTCATCCTTCTTCCTTTCTGTCCTTCTTTATTTTTTTAATTCCTTCTTCCTCCCTTTCCTTTAGTATTCCCAGACCCCTCCGTATTTTATTTTTTTATTTTTTTACTTTTTTAAATTTTTTTGTTTTAACTTATAAAAAAGTTTTTCTTTTAATTTGTTCTTCCTTTCTTTCCTTCTTTCTTTTTTATTCATCCTTCCTTCCTTCCTTTCCTTATATTATTCTTTCTCCCTACCTTCCCCCCCTTTTTTCTTTTATTTTCCCCCTCATTTCTTTATCCACAGGTGAGACATTAAAACCTGGAGCTGTGAAAAGACCAGAGTTAGACCCAGACAGAGGTGAGCCCAAAAAACAGACACAGTGAGACAAATTTCACTTTGCTACTCCAGAGAACTTGCAAGGTGGGAACGGTGAACACCAGTACAACTGCTAGAAGAGGAAATCCACCAACAAGGGAACCACCAACACAAAACAATGGAAGAAGGTGAGAGAGGAAGTGGAACCCACACTAAACTCAATCCAGGACTGAATGGATAATACACCAATTGGTGGAGAAATTACCCACAACAAACAACTGAACAAGAGTGAGAGAGAAACCTCAAAACCTTGTTCACACAGAAATCAGCTTCAATACAACCTGTCCACACCTGCACAACAAAATACAAGGCGTAGTGGATGGAGTGACCCTTAGTTAACTAGCTGGAGGAAAGGACCCACCAAAGAAAGACCCAACAACAACCAAAACACAAAGACATACAGAGAGCTGACATAAATGACAGTCCAAGACGAGCAAACTCAAGAGATTAAGGAGACTGCACCACTGAATCTCGCAGGTATTCTACCATAGAAGTTCATACCATAAAACCAGGGAGTCAGAAGAGATCAATTTAAGAAACAGGGGCTAGCAAGAAGAGTCTCACAAAAAATGGGAAGACAAAGAAACAATCCCCAAATGAAAGGGAGGGGGAAGCCCCAGAAAGAATGTTAAATGAACTACAAGCAAATCAACTACCAGATACTGAATTCAAAGCACTGGTATTCAGGAAGCTCAATGAGCTCACAAAGAATTACAAAAAATGACAGGGAAACTACAATGAACTCACTGCAAACTATATGAACATGAAAAAGTAAATAGAAACTATCAACAACAGCCAAAAGGAAATGAAGAATACAATATCTGAACTGAAGAACACAATAGAAGGAATCAAAAGCAGGCTCGATGAAGCAGAGCATTGCATCAGGGAGACGGACGACAAGGTAGAAAAAAACACCCAGAAAGACCAAGAAAAGGAAAACAGGTTCAGAAAGAATGAAGTAGTATTGAGGGAAATGCAGGACAACATGAAACATAATAATATCCGTATGATAGGGATACCAGAAGGAGAAGAAGAGGAGCAAAGGATAGAAAACCTGTCTGAAAAAGTAATGATGGAAAACTTCCCTAATGTGATGAAAGAAAAAGTCACACAAATCCAGGAAACACAGAGAGTCCCAATCAAGAGGAACCCAAGAGGCCCACTTCAAGACACATCATAATTAAAATGGAACAATTCCAAGACTAAGAGAGAATCTTAAAGGCAGCAAGGCAGAAACAGGAAGTAACATACAAGAGAGCCCCGATAAGGTTAGCAGCTGACTTCTCAATGGAAACGCTCCAAGCCAGAAGAGAATGGCAAGAAATATTCCAAGTACTGAGAACCAGAGGCCTACAACCAAGGCTACTGTACCGAGCAAGGACCTCAATCATGATAGAAGGGCAAATAAGGAGCTTCCCAGACAAAAGAAGTCTAAAAGAATACACCTCCACCAAACCAGCTCTGCAAAATATGCTAAAGGGACTGCTTTAAGGAAAGGAAGGAAGGGAGAGAGAGAGAGAGAGAGGAACACAGGTACAAAAAAACTGGCAATGAAAAAGTACCTATCAACAATAACCTTAAACATAAATGGATTAAATGCTCCAATCAAAAGACATAGAATAGCTGAATGGATAAGAAAGCATGACCCACACATATGCTGCCTACAAGAGACCCACCTCAGGACAAAAGACCTACACAGACTGAAAAGGAAGGGCTGGAGACAAACTTTCCAAGAAAATGGACAGGAAAAAAGAGCCGGGGTAGCAATATTCATATCAGACAAAATAAACTTCAAAAAAAGGGCCATAAAGAGAGATCCAAAAGGACACATCATAATACTCAAGGGAAGAATCCACCAAGAAGACATAAACATTGTAAATATGTATGTACCCAACACAGGAGCACCCAAATACATAAAGAAAATCTTGGAGGACTTCAAGAAAGGCATTGATAGCAACACACTTATAGTAGGGGACTTCAACACCCCACTGTCAAAAATGGACAGATCCTCCAAACAAAATATCAGCAAAGATATTGTGGCATTGAACAATGCCCTAGAAGAAATGGACTTAACTGATATATATAGAGAGAGACTTTCACCCCAAAGAAGCTAAATACACATTCTTTTCAAATGCACATGGGGCATTTTCAAAGATAGATCATATGATAGGACACAGAACAAGCCTCAACAAATTCAAGAAAATTGAAGTCATATCAAGCATTTTATCAAACCACAAGGGACTGAAATTAGAAACCAACCCAAAGGAATAACACCCCAAACACTCAAAATCATGGAGATTGAATAGCATGCTATTGACAACGAACGGGTCAAGAATGATATAAGGGAAGAAATCAAAATGTTTCTCAAAACAAATGAAAATGAACTTACAACAACCCAAAATGTATGGGACACAGCGAAGGCAGTCCTGAGAGGGAAATTCATATTAATACAGGCCTACCTAAAAAAAAATAGAAACATTTCAAATAAACAACCTAACCCTACATCTACAAGAACTCGAGGAACAACAACAAAGACAGCTCAGAGCAAGTAGAAGGAAGGAAATAACCAATATCAGAGCAGAATTAAATGACATAGAGACTAAAAGCACAATTCTAAGGATCAATGAATCCAGGAGCTGGTTCTTTGAAAAGATAAATAAAATTGACAAGGCTTTAAGTGGGCTCATCAAGAAAAAAAGAGAGAGGACCCAAATATACTCAATCAGAAATGAAAGAGGAGCTATTATAACTGAGGCCACAGAAACACAAAGGATTGTAAGACACTAATATGAAGAACTGTATGCCAAGCAATATGAAAACCTAGGTGAAATGGACAAATTTCTAGAAAAACATAATCTTCCAAAACTCAAAGAAGAACCAGAAAGCCTGAACCGACCAATAACAGCAGATGATATTGAGGCAAACCAAAAAACTCCCATCACACAAAAGCCCTGGACCACATGGTTTCACAGGAGAATTCTACAAAGCATTTAAAGAAGAACTAACACCTATTCTTCACAGACTATTCCAAAATATCCAAAAACTCTTTTAATGAAGCCAGCATTATCCCAGTCCAAAAAACCAGATAAAGACAAAACAAAGAAAGAAAACTTCAGGCCAATATCACTGATGAACATAGATGCTAAAATCCTCAATCAAATATTGGCAAACCACATCCAGCAATACATTAAAAAGATCATACACCATGATCAAGTGGGATTCATCCCAGGGATGCAAGGATGGTACAATATTCACAAATCAATAAATGTAGTACATCACATAAACAAAAGCAAAGACAAAAATCACATGATCATATCAATAGATGCAGAAAAAGCATTCGATAGGGTTCAGCACCCATTTATGAAAAAAAAAACCATTTAGCAAAGTGGGAATAGAGGGAGCATTCCTCAACATAATAAAGGCCATCTATGAGAGATCTATAGCCAACATCATACTCAATGGGCAAAAACTAAAATCTTTCCCACTAAAATCGGGAACAAAACAAGATTGTCCATTCTCACCACTTGTATTCCATATAGTATTGGAGGTTTTAGCCACAGCAATCAGACAAGAAAAGGAAATAAAAGTCATCCAAATTGGAAAGGAGGAAACAAAGTTGTCAGTGTTTGCAGATGACATGATAGTGTACATAGAAAATCCTACAGACTCTACCTAAAAACTACTTGACCCATAAATGCACTTGGCAAAATAGTGGCATAGAAAGTCAATATCCAGAAATCAAAGGCATTTTTGTATACCAAAAATGAAACATCAGAAGCAGAAATCAGGAAAAAAATCCCATTTGATATACCAACAAGAAAATAAAATACCTAGGAATAAACCTCACCATGGTAGTAAAAGACCTATACTCAGAAAACTACACAACACTGAAGAAAGAAATCATGGAAGACACAAATAAATGGAAACATATACCATGCTCATGGATCGGAAGAATTAACATCATCAAAATATCCATACTACCCAAAGAAAATTATAGATTCAATGCAATCCCTATCAAAGTACCAATGGCATATTTCACGGATATAGAACAAACACTTCAAAAATTTATATGGAACCATAAATGACCCCAAATAGCTGCATCAATTTTGAGAAAGAAGAGCAAAGTAGGAGGGATCACAATACCTGATATCAAACTATATTACAAGCCACTGTAATCAAAACAGCTTGGTACTGGCAGAAAAACAGACAGATAGACCAATGGAACAGAATAGAGAGCCCAGAAATAAACCCAAGCAATTAATCTTTGACAAAGGGGGCAGAAGCATAAAATGGAATAAAGATAGCCTCTTCAACAAATGGTGTTGGGAAATCTGGATGGCTACATGCAAAAAAATGAATCTCAAGCACCAACTTACACCATACAGAAAAATAAATTCAAGGTAGATAAAAGACTTAAATACAAGTCGTGATACCATGAAAATCCTAGAGGAAAACATCAGTAGGAAAATCTCAGACATTACATGCAGCAACATCTTCAATGATATGTCCCCTAGAGCAAGGGACATAAAGGAAAGAATAAACAAATGGGACCTCATCAAATTAAAAAGCTTCTGCATGGCTAAAGAAAACAGTATTAAAATAAAGAGAACCAACTGTATGGGAAAACATATTTGCCAATGATAACTCAGACAAGAGTTTGATCTCCAAAATATATAAAGAACTCATACAACTCCACTCCAAGAGGACAAAAAAACAATTAAAATATGGGCAAAAGACTCAAACAGACACTTTTCTAAGGAGGACATACAGAGGGCCAAGAGACATATGAAAAGATGCTCAGCATCACTAGCCATCAGAGACATGCAAATTAAAAGCACAATGAGATACCACTTCACACCGGTCAGAATGGCCATCATAAGCAAATCAACAAACAAGTTTTGGAGAGGATGTGGAGAAAAGGGTATCCTACTGCAGTGTTGGTGGGAATGCAGACTGGTGATGCCACTGAGGAAAACACTATGGAATTTCCTCAGAAAACTAAAAATGAAACTGCCTTTTGACCCAGCAATTCCACTGCTGGGATTATACCCTAAGAGCCCTGGAACACCAATCCAAAAGAACCTATGCACTCCAATGTTCATAGCAGCACAATTTACAATAGCCAAGTGCTGGAAACAACCTAAGTTCCCACCAGCAAATGATTGCATCAAGAAACTATGGTAAATTTACACAACGGAATTCTATGCAGCAGAGAGAAAGAAGGAGCTCCTACCCTTTGCAATAGCATGGATGGAACTGGAGAGCATTATGCTAAGCAAAATAAGCCAGGAGTTGAGGGACAAATACCATATGATCTCACCTTTAACTGGAACATAATGAACAAAAGAAAAAAAAGCAAGAAAAACATAACCAGAGACATTGAAATTAAGAACAATCTAACAATAGCCAGAGGGGAGGGGGAAGTTGACTATGGTTTGAAGGGTTCAGGAACCACTATAGAGGACACATGGACAGAACCAAGGGGAAGGATGGAGGCAGGGGAGGGAGGTGGTTTTGGTGGGGGTGGGGAGAGATGAGGGGAGAGATGCAGACAACTGTAACTGAACAACAATAAAGTAATTTAAAAAAAAAAAAGAACAAGTGAGAGGGAAAGCAAGGCAGGGCACGTGGGGCAGATCCCAGAGTCTTTTTGTCAACTAATTTTGGAAATGACAGCAGATGACTTTTGCCATATTCTGTTCATTAAAAGTCACTAGAAAAGCCCATGTTCAAGGTGTGAGGTTACATAAGAGTGTGAACACAGAGTGGTGGGAGCACACTCAAGATACCAGGGGCCAGAACTGGGATTTCACTCCATCTCACTCTGACTGGATCATCTGTGTGGCAAACCCTACCCACCACACACATGCACACTCACACACCCCACCAACACACATGTGCACACTCACACACACCACTGCACACATGCACACACACATACCACCACACACGTGCACACACTCACACACCAAAACACATTCCACCACAGATGCACACACACAGCACCACACACATACTCATACACCAAAACAGATACCATCAGACATGAACACACAGTCACAACCACTGCACACTTGCACACACACCACCACCACACACATACACACATACTACCACACATGTGCACTCACAGCACCACCATACACACACACTCACACACACCACCACCACACATGAGCACACAAACACCATCATCACACACATACACACCACCACCATACACATGTACACTCACACACTCACACACACCACCACCACACACTCACATGTACCACCATTGCATGTGTGCACACTCACACCAAAACACATACCACTACACATGCACACACCCTCCAAAACACACCACCACACACATGTGCACACTCACATACAACACCATACATATATACACATACATACACACACCACACACACACACACACTCCATTGCTGGGCAGAGGCTGAGGAGAGGGTAGGTATGACCATGACTATTGAGAACTGGGGTCCTGGTGTCATTTAGCAAATCACTTTAGGACCCAAAATAGATTTATGGGATAAATGGGTTCTGTTTCAAATATAATCCTAGTTCAAGAAGGCAGTTACAAAATCCATGGCAATATTTTAAGAAGTGAAATAATTTATGAAGCTTGGAGGGACGAAGGCATCAGCTGTGCAGTGTGGGGTTTAAAGTCACTTGCTGGCAGGGTGGGTTTGAATAATTTAATCTTCCCGTGTGACAGTGGCACCTTCCTCCCGATTGAAACCTGGCATATGCAAAGCCCTTGAAATGTGAACACACCCTGTTTCTTTTCAGACAATTTGGCCGTTCTCACACAGTCACAAGTCAGCTCTGGGAAAGAGAAAGGAAGCATTCTTTTATAGCTACTGGTAACCAGCTCAAAGATGGGACCCAGAGGGGAGGAGGGTGGAAATGTTTGTGTGTGGGTCAGGTGTGGGTAGGGTCCTGTGGTATGAGTTCATGGGTGGGTGGGTGTGTGTATGAGAGACAGAGACAGAGGCAAAGACAGACAAAATGAGGGAAAAGGGAAGAAGGAGAGGACACCCACCCCATCAACCACCATCCTGATTCGTGGTGCTACCTGCATCCGCTAGATGGCACTGCCTGCCTGTGCAGCTGCAGCATCAGTGTCCCATGGAGGGTTCTGGGAGGCAAGCTCCCCCAACTTTCACTCACCCACTCTCAGTTGCAGAACCTGTGTCATCTGCTGTATCTGGGCAGAAGTTTGTGGCCAACAGGTGAGCCTCAGTGGGAAACCACTGCCATCAGACCCAAATCCTATTTGAGCATCAGCTTAATATTACCCTTCTCAGTGATACACTCAACAATTTCAGGGAGGAAGGGAAGTCTTCATTTGCCCCATGCAGAGCCCTTTACACACATTACTGCTTTGGGTCTTCACAACCACCAGACAAGTGAGAAAGCTGAGGTCCAGAGACGTTTAGCAACTGCCCAGGGTCACAGCCTGGAGGAGGAGGAAGATCAGGCCTGCCTCCAGAGCCCATGCTCCTCATGTGCCCAGGAGGGACTTCTGCTATGGGGGTGAGGAAGTTTTCCTCCTCCCCTGTCCAATGGGGAGGCTGGTAGCTATTTGCTCCCACATGCTCTTGCTCCTCATCTCTAGGCCTAGCCCCTCAGACCCACTTCTCCCCTCAGGGCCCTTGTGCCTTTGTCATCCAGACACATGTCAGACATGCGGCTGGGCACCAAGCAGACAAGACCCTGAGTCCTCTAATCCTTGCCCCGCTCACCACAGTGAGCACTGACCACTGCTTTCTTTTTTTATTATTTTTTTAAAGATTTTATTTTTTATTTATTTTTAGAGAGAGGGGAAGGGAGGGAGACAGAGAGGGAGAGAAATAGCAATGTATGGTTGCCTCTCACATGGCCGTCACGGGGACCTGGCCTGCAACCCAGGCATGTGCCCTGACTGGGAATCAAACCAGGACCCTTTGGTTCCCAGCCCGCGCTCAATCCACTGAGCTACACCAGCTAGGGCTGATCACTGCTTTCTTTAAGAAGAAGGGGTCTGTGGCTATGAGCACTTGTGAGGCATGTCTGGGGCTTCCAGGTTTCCCCTATCAGCTTCCCCCACAATCCCCCAGTCAGGAAATCCAGCTCTCTCTATGTTCCTGAGGTAAGCAAAGGTCGCCTGATGGCACAGGGTGGAGAAGGAAGGGAACATCTGTTCACAACTTATATCTGAGACAGGTGCTTCAGGCAGTGGCCTGGCTAAATCCTTCAAGAAATCTTCTGATGGAGCTGTCTTTTTCTCCCAAAGAGGAATGGCACGGGCAGAGCAGTGAAGGTGCCTCCCAGGGCCAAGGGATGACAGGGCTTCCAGCCCAGGCGTCCTGCCCAGGGAGAGGGAGAGGGCAGGGCAGTGGCTCAGGGACTCGTGGGAGGGTCCACCATCCATGCCTATCCCTGTGGAAACTCTCATGTCCTCATCTCGGCCTGTCCATGATGCAGCTGCCACTGCCACCCTCTCCTTGCCTCTGAACTCCTGTATTCCAAAGGCTGTTCACACAGCCCCACATGGGAAGCCCAGAGTGCCCTCCTCCACCCACCCCAGTCAGTTGGTCACCCAGCTACATCTGGTTTTATGTATGAAAAATGTGGAACATGGAGTCCCTGCCCTTCACTCCTCACTGCTCTGCTTGAACAAGGTGAAGTCTCTTACAGTTAGTCTCCTGCCTCCAGGCTCACCCACCCTATTCTACTCTAGGAATATTCAGTAATAACCTTTACCAAAGGTGTACACTGTATTCCCACAGGGAATGATTCCCACGTGGGCAGCAAAACAGCCTTTCTTCACGGGTGCCACCTCTGCTTCCAGGGTTCCCATTACTTAGAAGGAAGAGTGGTGGTGTCTAACCAGGGCTCACCAGACCCAGTGTCCCAGGCTTCTTGTGTCTGGGCAGTAAGCACAGTGGGGCTCCCCCTCTGCATCAGGACAGTCTTTGGCAGTGGGAGAAGGAGGTAACACCATCCCCCAGAGCCCTGGAAGGGTCACACTGGAAGGGAAGAAAGCTTCCCCCATATTTCTCTCAGGGGCCTTGGTGTATAATAAAACATATATTTGATTTTTGGTACAAAGTTCCTAAAACCCTTGAAGTTTCCTGAGAGATGGAGTGTCTTTGTTATTTACAGGGTGCCTCTTTGACCATACTTGAGTTTGTTGTTCACGAATCCAAGCCTACCATGGTGGGCCTTCAGAGGGTTGCAAGGGTGCCAGTGGCCACCAGAAAGACCAAGGTGATTAGAGAGCTGAAATTTCCAGCCCCATCCATTCCCGACCTCCTGGGAGAGGAGGGGGCTGGATACTGAATTCAATTGTGTGTCCAATGATTTAAACATTCCTCCTATGTAACGAAACCCCAAGAAAAACCCTGAGACAAGGCAGCTTGGTGAGTTTCATGTGGATGTGCTAGCCAGGGCTGTGGCAGCTCAATGCCCACCCAAGACCTTGTCCTATGTTCCACTTTATCTGACTATTCCTTTGTGTCCTTTGTAATAAACTATGTTAAGATAGCAGCCTTTTCCTGAATCCTGTGAGTTGTTCTAGCAAGTTACCGAACCTTGGGAGGGTAGTTGCTGGGAGCCCTGAATGAGAAGTCAGCTGGGCAGAAGTGTGGGTGACCTGAGGACAGCTGACTGAGGCTGGTGGCTGGCATCTGAAATGGAGGTGTCCTATGGGACCAACCCTCAACCTGTGGGCTCTGTCCTAACTCTGGGCAGTTAGTGTCAGAATCAAACTGAAGTGCAGGACATGCAGTAGACATTGAGAGCTGGTGTTGGAATGGCACAGACCTGCAGCCTCCTTCTCCAGCCTTACCTCCCGCAATCTCCCCTTCATGATTGTGTTCTAGACACACTGTTTGTGGTCCCAGATGAGGCAAGCTAAACTCCTTAACCCTGGTAAAGAAGCAAGAACCTCTAGGACAGCTCACCCTTCCGGAGGTCAAAGGGCTTCAAAGGCCCAGAATCATCTGGGGGGCAGGGGGTGGCCTGATGTAGTTCCCTTAGGGAGTCTTCCTTGCCCAAGGACTTGACATTCGTGCTTACCAGGAGAGGGGCTCTCACAGTGATTATGGGTAGCACCCCAGGGGGCCTGCAGTTGTGGGTACAGAGGCCATCCCCTGCACATCCTATGCTAAGTCCCAGGGGAGCTGGCAGTGCCTGAGGTGGTTAGACAGGGCCACAATTTGAACATTTGGGATTCGGGACAAGAGTGTTGCCCAGAAGACCTGGCCCAAACCCACACGTTCTTAATTTTCTTAATGAACAATTGGAATTTCAAAAAGGTCACCAGCTGTGGGGAATTAGTGCTGCACTGAATGATGTTCAGAAATGTGCAGAGGGACCAGAGTTCAGGGATCTTCCATAGTGGGAGAACAGTGTGCACATTGGCACGAGCCTCAGAAACCCAGTACCCCTGGACCTCTTGCTCAGAGCTCTTCACAATGCATCCTCAGCAGTACTTTTTACCCACTGGCCATGCTCCCGAGCATCTGTATTTATTTCTGAGGGTGCCCTAGCAAAGTACTCCAAACTGGGAAGCTTGAACAACAGACACTTATTTTCTCACAGTCCTAGTGGTTGCACCAAGATGAAGTTGTGGAAAGGTTGATTTCTTCTGAGGCCTCTCTCCTTGGCTTGTGGATGGCCATCTTCTCCCTGTGTCCTCACGTGGTCTTTCATTCATGTGTTCACATGTCTGTGCCCAAATTTCTTCTTCTGAGAACACCAGTCATATTTGCCCTGGACTCACCTGAAGATCTTATTTTAACTCAATTGTCTTTTCAAAGATCTTATTTCCGAATATAGTCACATTCCAAAGTACTGGAGTTTAAGACTTCAACATGTAAATTTGAGGATAGGGAGGCTGATGCATTCAGTCCATAAAAACATCCCAAGACAGAAATGGATCTCAGGATTCAGGGAGCATTCTCTCTTTAAAGGAATGTAGCAATTCCCTCTTTCAGCCTGGTGGGTCTAAAGTGGAGGGTCATGTGACCACAGGATGACCAATAGTTCTCTCCTGGGACAGTTTCTGATCATTACAGAGGGGCCATAGTTAACATAAACTGAGGAATGGGGTAATGGAAACCACTCCAGTTAGTTCGATTTCACAGACCAGAGTGGACAAGCCTGGGACTCAGGCTTCACATTGGCTACAGCAGGAGGACCATGGGGGCCAACATGGCTGAGTCAGGCACTGGGGTCTTCTTTGTACTGATCATGACACTGGAGTGTGTGAAGTCTCCACGATTACTACTTGGTCAGTATGAGCTAGCCCCACAGTAACACCTTCTCTAACATTTTCTGGGTCTTTCACATTTTGTTTTCCATTCTTTAAACTCCCTCCATGAAAAAGGACATGCTGTGTGCATTTGAGAACTCTGATGCTTCCTGGTTTTTGTCCTCTGAGCTTGACAGTGGCCTGAGAACAGGACATAGTAGCAGGAATCAGAGCTATTGGAAAATCACAGAAACATGTGTTTTGATGATATTGTAAACTCTCCAGTCTATAAAGAAATCCAAATGATATAATAGGAGTGCAGTCCGAGATCTCAGGCCCAGACCCTCCAATTACCACCACTGCACCTGGAAAAAATATGGATTCCTCCAGGCACACAGTGACTCCTGATCCTGGAAAGAAATTCAGATGGGTCCACTGGACTGTGGTAAGGAACAATAAACTTAAGCTTACTCAAAAATTCCACTCAAGATTATTCAGAAATGTAAGACCTAGTCAACAGCTTTCATGGTTGACAGAAAAGTTTTGGTTGGTCAGAGTGTATGCCACTAATTTATTCATTCATTCAATTGACATTTACTGAGGCCTGTAGTGGTGGTCCTCAAAGTGTGGCCACAGGGCCAGCAATATCAGCATCATTAAGAATCTAGGGTTGGGAATACCCCCACCCTAGACTCACTGGGTGGGAGTCTCAGCACTCCGTGCTTTAACAAGCCCCTGGAGGTGATTCTGATGCACTCTCTAGTGTGAGATTCACTGCCTAATAGTATGCTCAGTTTGGGGGGATGAAAGGTGATATCTATAGAAGGGTCATAGGGAAATAAAACAAATATTGAGAGTATAGCAGAGAAGTGAGAAGCTGGCATAAGCCAGATTAGGAAGTTGTTTTCCTGGAAGCTTATGAGGAACCATTGATTTATTTAAAGCTGGAATCATATTGCATACTTAGAAAGTACATCTCGAGAATTGTATTGAGGGTGGATTGGAAGGGATTGAGGTTAAAATTAGAAGGACCAGTTAGGAGGCCACTGAAATAGTAGTCCAGACCAGAGATGATGAGAGTGAGTTAGAGAAGGGATGGTGAAAAGACAGGGATGGCTGGATTTGAGCAATATTCAGCAAACGCAACTCACGATGCTAACTAATTGGTGGATAGACATCTCAAATGACTTCCAGGTTTTTGGTGTGGGGATTGGGGTGGTGATGTCATTATTTGGAGCAGGGAATAGGGGGAGTGATTTTGGAGGAATCAATAATGAGTTCAGTTTGGGACATGGTGAGTTTGAACTTGTGGATTGGAATACAGATCTGGAGCCAGAGGAGATGGGACTAGAGAGGCAGAGGGAGGTGGAAGGGCTCCCTGAGGAGCATCAGGAGAAGCAGACTGGGGGCCCCAGCTGGGCTTTATACAAGCACAGGCCCTGAGATCATTGCACTTCACTGAATCAAGGCTGGCTTGAGTACAATGATGTAAAAGGACCAGGGACATCAAATGCTGGGGTCAGGGAGTAAAGCTCCACTGCTGCATTTGGGTGGGGCTGAGGGGCAGGCACAGCTCCATGTGAGTCAGGGCATTACAGCTGCCAGAAGGGCACACCCCATGTTCCCTGCATCCACTGAGGTGGACCGTCTTGAACCAAACTGCTCAGACCCCAGGAAGGTGGTGTGTCTAGAAAAGTCTGAGAGGGAAAGAGAGGGGGGCCTGGAACCCAGCCTGTGGTAGTGGGTGAAGGGATTATCCTACCTGCAGAGCAGGGTGAAGGGAGTAAGCAGACTGTTTCCTGGCAACCTGTCCTCACTAGATGTCATGCCACTGAGAGGACGCCTTGAGACAACCTTCCCTGAATCATGGCTGGTGGGGGTTTCAAACTTGATTCTATTTTCCTTTCATTCACCTGCCTTTTGTTATTGTTCTGGTTTTGGTAGGGCTCTCATTATGTTAAAAGGAAATCTCAAGCTGGGAGGCAGGACATCCTGTGACTATTTTAAAGATGAAGAGGGGTGGGTAGAAACAATACCAAAGCCACTCATCCAATTGGGAGGTAAATGCCAAGGATGGCCCAGGACAAGTCAAACATGTTTCAGGGACGCTGGGCAGGGGCAGTGCTGTGCAGATACACAGACTTGCATGTGTCACAGTTCCTGACTTGGCACCTGTGGCCTGGGGGTGAGGAGAGACAGGTGCGCACTTGTAGCAGCAGGTGGAAAGCAGTGTTAGCATTGGTGTTGTAGACTGATTTTGATGGGCACAGAAAGTAGATACAGGGCTCAGAATAGCTCTCTGGGTGCTGTCTGATAATTGGTAGATAAAAAGAGGAGGGGAGACACTTACAGTCTGGGTAGCAGATGATGTTAGGAAGTGGAGGTGGTGGGGCCCTTGGGCAGGCTCGAGGAGGTTCCAGTGGTTTATTATGACTAGGCTAGCGAAGGGGGTTCCAGGAGTGGTGTGAGGCAAGGCTAGGGCTATGCAAGGGCTAAGCCAAGGGGATCTGCATGGGTCCTTGAGGGACTTCACTCTACCAGAAAAGAGCCGAGAACCCTTAAACAACTTTATTCAGGGAAGTGGCACCATATATATTTTAGTAAGAGTGCTCCCATAGCAGTAGCGTGAATGATGTGTGATGAGGTTACGACTTGGCCAGTGGGAATGGGCTGGGAGAGAAAAGGGTGGTGAGAGGGATAGTTAGGAGGGAGGGCTAGCAGCAGTCTGGAGCTGACTGGAGAAAGTGCCTCT
>PVJI01009845.1:0-63367 GCA_004026765.1 Micronycteris hirsuta | reverse complement strand
TTTGTCATTTTAATTATGATGTGTGTTGAAGTGGGCCTGTTTGGGTTCCTTTTGATTGGGACTCTCTGTGTTTCCTGAATTTGTGTGACTTTTTCTCTCATCAGATTAGGGAAGTTTTCCATCATTACTTTTTCAAACAGGTTTTCTATCCCTTTCTCTTCTTCTCCTTCTGGTATCCCTATTATATGGATATTATTTCATTTCATGTTGTCCTGCATTTCCCTTAACACCTCTTCTTTCTTTCTGAGCCTCTTTTCCTGTTCTTGCTCTTTTTGGATGTTTTTTTCTACCTTGTCCTCCAGCCCGTTGATCCAATCTTTTGCTTTATCAAGCCTGCTTTTGATTCCTTCTATTGTGTTCTTCAGTTCAGATATTGTATTCTTCATTTCCTCTTGGCCCTTGTGAATAGTTTCTATTTCCTTTTTCATGTTGACATAGTTTGCAGTGAGTTCATTATAGTTTCCCTGTAGTTTCTAGTAATTTTCTGTGCATTCATCAAGCTCCTTGAGCTTCTTGAGCTTCCTAAGAACTAATTCTTTGAACTCAATATCTGATAGTTGGCTTGCATCTGTTTCATTTATCATTCTTTCTGGGGATTCCACCTTTCCTTTCATTTGGGGATTGTTTCTTTGTTTTCCCATTGTTTGTGAGACTCTTCTTGCTAGCCTCTGTTTCTTAAATTGATCTGTCAAGTTCTCTGGAGTAGTGAAGTTAATTTTGTGTCACTTCCTCTGTTTTTAGGGCTGACCCTTTTCTGGGTCTAGCTCTGTTCTCTTTACAACTCCAGGTTTTAATGTCTCACTGTGGATAAAGAAGAGAGGGGAAGGAAGAAGAAAAATAAAAAATAAAAAATAAATAAATAAAGTAAAAAAATAAAAAATAAAAATAAAAAAATAAGAAATAAAGAGAGGAGAAGACTAGGAATACTAAATGAAAGGAAGGAAGAAGGAATTAAAAAAATAAAGAAGGACAGACAGGAAGGAGGGTGGGGAAAACAAACAAACAAACAAACAAACAAACAAAAACTTCTGCTGGCTGGCTTTAGAAGTGTCTGGCCGTGCTTGCTCCCCTGGTCCTCCTGTCTGCGTCAGGCATCTGATCGTTCAATTTCCCCTGTAATCTTGTCACCAGTCTTCATACATGCTGGAATACTCTTGGGTATTCGCTCTGTTCCTCAGAAAATCAGCTAGGTGTTTCACTTGTGAGGAGGAGGAAGTGGACTCTGCTCCCTCCTGTCTTGCCACCATTTTTTCTCTCTCATTTGAGCCTTCCCCCTCCCCCCCTGGTGTGCCTGTTACTTTAAGGGGCAGAGCCTTAGGTGTTCACCAGGGCGGGGTAACCCAGTCGTTGTGTTGTGATGCTGTCTGTGGGGGTGGGATCTGAGACAACAGTGGCCCTTGCTCTGCTCTCCGCACCTCCCCAGCTGCCCACAAGCAAGTTGATCCCCTCCTTGCTGGCTCCAGAGAGAGTGGCCGGGCCTGCACAGTTCCAATTCCCCATGGGCCTCCCCAACAAACTCTGCTGTGAGTCCGGGAGTTCCTTCCACCGCTGCCTCAACCCCCACAGGTGTTTTCAATAGGTTTTTTGAGGCTTTATTTCCCTGCTTGGTGGGCAAAGCTGTCTGTTTCGCCCCCCAGCTTTTCCTCCTGGTCTATCCGCGCACTAATGAGGAACTGCCCGGTCTACCAGTCTCAGCCCCAGTCTCGCAGAGTGTGCCCACCACGCTTTGGCCAGGCACATCTACCACGGGCAGCTCCAGGCAGCTGGAACATTGCCAGTACCGCTCCACAAACTGCGTCTCACTGAGCGCTCTCCACCGGGCTCCGCCCCACCTACTGCTCCGGATGAACGTGTCTTCTTTAACTCCTTGGTTGTTGGACTTCCACTCAGTTCAGTTTTCTGTCATATCTGGCTTCCCTTGCCCTCTAAATTGCTTTTTTTCCTCTTTTGGTTGTGCGAGAGGCACAGTGTGTCCACCTACGCCTCCATATTGGCCGGAAGTCTTAAAAATATGAACATTAAAATGACAACAAACTGACAACTATCAACCACCAAACCTTAAAAAATAAACACAAACTAAGCAAACAACTAGAACAAGAACAGAATCACAGAAATGGAGATCACATGGAGGGTTATCAGTAGGAAGGGAGAGGGGTGAGAATGGAGGAAAAGGTACAGGGAATAAGAAGCATAAATAGTAGGTACAAATAGACAGGGAGACGATGAGACTAGTATAATGTAGAAGCCAAAGAACTTGTATGTACGACCCATGGACATGAACTAAGAGGGTGGAATGTGGGTGGGATGGGGGTGCAGGACAGAGAGGACTAAAGGGGGGAAATGGGATAACTGTAATAGCATAACCAATAAAATATATTTTGAAAAATTTTAAAGAAAAAAATAATCTGGATGAAGAAAATTGGTTTTATATTACCTACCATTGACTCAAACAACTGTTTTTTCATAATATATGAGAAGATAAAATTTTGAAAGTGAAAAACTTATCTGAATATTATAAAAGACCAAATGACAATAAAATTGGTATAAAATTACTATTTCAAATATGTGCATATTATTTTTATGGCATCAAGTTGCATACAGGCTCTTAGTAAAATAGAACTGCTTATCAAAACCTGGAGCTTCTTGATACAGAGCTAGCAATTGATGGCTAGTTTGAAATCAAATTATTCACTTTGAATTACTCAAATAGAAGACCAATAAGTATTATTTTAAAATGTTCTAAAATGGGGTGTAGAATTAGAAAATACATTGTATTTACTCTCTCTGAGTTAGTAAAGAAGGAAATCCAAATTAAGGATCCAGGGAGCAAAGTTAGGATGCAAGCTGAGAATTAAATTGGGTTACTCTCTGAATCTGAATCTACCACCGTACACTAGAGTAAAAAAAGAAAACAGTATTCAGCCAACACAGGCTAACATTTCTTTCTCCCACACACTCTGATCTAGATAATTGAAGCCAAATTGCTATTCTCCTTAAGTCATCTGTGTAATAACCATAACTCTGTACTTCATGCTGGGTGTATATAGATACAAACAGGCACAAACATTACAAATGGCAGAAACACTTAACTTGAAACATTAAAATCTTGCAATCATTTTACTAATCTTTTATTTTTCTGGTTATCCCTATATTCAGAAGCAATTTGAATTGTGTGGGGGGAAGAATATAGACTGCCAAGTTTCTCTGTGATGCACAACAAGTACTTACAATGTTGAGAAAATGTACAACTTTAAAAGAGTGTAGGTGTGAAATTAGTATGGAATGACATGGGAGTCTCATGATGTGCATCTCCTATGGACCACCAGGCCTGGAAGGCAGCAAGGAGGGCAAATTCCTGGGGTAGCACTTAGGTTGTGAAAACCACAGGATACCATACTCATGAGGAATTTTAACTACCCAAACATCTGTTAGGTTAAAAAAAAATTCAACAAAACATGCCTCATCAAAGAAGATTCCAAGGAATGCAACTGTATGATCTAAAAAGAAGAAAACAAACTAGGGGGCAAAGTATGCCTTCACATTTTTTAAAATAAGAAATTGTTAATGAGTTATTCAACTATTTTCTTTATGGTGTAATGCACTTATAATATGCTGAACAGTATCATGGCAGAGGTACATATTATCCTTTCTATAAAGAAGCAATTATATAATGACAAGAAGAAATGTTAGCCATAAATGAATAGAAAAATATAGTCCATGACATAAAGAACCCCATTTGATTCAGTGCATTTTTAGAATAATCTCTACCCTGCTGCCACTAGAGGAAATGAATGTAATTTATTCTAGACATGATGAAATTAGTGAGATGCTGTTAAAAGTCTTCTAAGTTAATTGCCTGAGACTCCCAAATGCATAATTCAAGACAACATCTCTGTCCTCTAGACCTGTAGATGCAGTTTGGTGATATGACTACTTAGGTTTCCACCAGCATCTCACACCAGTATTACCGTTGCCTCTTCCCCACTAGAAACCTTTTCCTGTGTGTTCCCTGCCTCAGTGGATTGTACCACTCATTATTCATCTAACTGTTGAAATGAGCAATCTAGGAATCATTTTTAATTCTTTCTAGCAATCTTCACCCCCAAGTCCATATCTGAGTCTTATAGAATTTACTTTCTAAATATTTCTCAAATGTATTTATTTGTTCTGTTAAGGGTCTCTAAACCTAGATCCTTAAAATTCATCTCTTAGATCATTACAAAAGATTTCTAAATGGTCTTTCAGTTCCCATTTCCTCTACCCTCCACCTGAACTGAGCTTTGGAATATAGCTATATGGGCATGTTATTCCTCTGCTTAAAAGCTTTTATAGTTTTCTAATTTTCTCTTGTGTAAAAAAGCATACTTTTGAGTATGCTACATAAGGTCCTTTATGATTTTGCTTATATTCCCTATATATACTTTGTTATTTCTTCTTTGTGCTCCAGACTCTTTGATTTTTTTCCTATTGTCCTTTCTTGTGGAGAGCAGCCTTCTATAAATTCCCATGTCCACTGTCATCTCCCAAAACTTGTTTCTAAAGTACTCATTGTATAGTATCGTCATTGTTTACTTCTCTCTCTCATGGAACTCTGAGCTCCTTAAAGCAGAGGTGAGCAGGTGGTCCTGTCTGATGTGTGATCCTACCTTCCATGTCTACTCAACATTAGAGACTGAACAAATGTGGCATTTGGACCTGAAGAAGGCATTTGACTTTAATGTGAAAGTATTTCAATGTAAGTCTTCTCCATATTACAAAACAGTTCATACTAATTTTCACCATTTTTCCCCTCTAACTTATCTTCCAAATACTTGCATGGTTATTGCCAAAATTAAACTTTTTCATGTTTGACATGTTCAGCTTCTTTTATTTCACAAAATGAGTCTATTTTATATCATTAATATTTTTTATTTCCCTTTTCATTTACATAAGAGGTATAAATTACTGCACATAGGAAAAATATCTGTGTAGTAGAGAAGGATTTAATCAATAAATTAAAATAATAAATTCCTATTTTAAATAGGTTGAAGTATTAGCAATATTTAAATGATTAACTGAGAGAACAAACTCTTAATGAATTTGTATAGCAAGCTGAATCATAATAGTTGATAGTCCATGAAGAAAGCAAAGGAGAGCAATGTCTAAATTTGGGCTGCTATGTGTGATTACAAGGAGAACGTATTTGGATAAAATCATAATTTATATGACATAATACTAAACATATAAAATTAAAGCATTTGATAAAGGATTCAACTGTATATTTAATTCTAAAGAGCTATTTCCATGTTACTAAACATGTTTTTCAGAATTAAACATTTTTTTGAAACGCCATTACAAAAGCACAGAGTGTGTGGTTTTCAGCAAAATCACTCAAAATCAAAGGAAATTTTAAGGATTATCACTATGTTATATTTTAAAATCAATATTATTGAAAACCTGGTAATCCTAAGGAAAAAAAAGGGAAAACAATCTTTTCCCTAACATAGCTAGCTGCATTTCATCATTTAAAAATTCAAATGAATTCTCACATTTCCTTATTTCAAACTTCAAATCTCATCATGTTGACTTTAATTTATTTTTCTCTTCTGAGACTCATTTCTCTTGGTTTAGAAAGACGTGTGAAGTAGGCTTAATTCTCTGTATATTTGGTCATTGACCTCAGTTCAGGTCTACTTTAGTACTAAGCCCTGGGTCAACAAAAATTCAGCTCTACTTTCTCCTATATTTACTAAGGAAGTGGGGAGACTTTTCATTTGACTATGGAAAACTCCCCGCTCTGAAAATACCATAGGATTTATATGCCTCATGGTTTAGGGTACCTTCTGATTGACTGGGCCCAGTACCTGAATTGAGAACCCTTGGCTGGATAGTTAAGAATAACAATAAGAGCTAAGCTTATCAAGTTTTTACTATAGGTTAGCACTATTCTAAGAACTTTACACATTTTGATTCATTCACAAACCTCATTCATCTCTAGCCTTTGCTCTTAGTTTGTGACTAGGACTTGGGCAGAGGCTCATGATGGTGTGAAAATACCAAGAGGTGCAGGGGTACCAGGTAGGATTACAAAGAGGGGATATTCAGTTGAAATCATCATGCAAAGGAAATAATAGTAAGCACTTAAAATTAAACTGTTTAATAAAGCATTCAACTCTATATTTAATGTCAAAAAAGCAAAAGCAAGGTTGTTAAGCAACTTTTCCAGACTATATATAAAAATATTTTGAAATCCCATTTGCATAAGCAAGTGGAATGTCTTTTTCCGCAAAAGTACTTAAAACTAAACAATTAAAGGAAATTTTAAGGATTATCACTGTGTGGTGTTCTTAGCTTTAACAACTGGGACTAAGACCTGGAGATAGTACACAAGCTTCCAGTAAGTAATCCATCCCTCTCCATTCCCTAACGAATTGGATGGGATTTTCCCTAACACACATAACCTTAAACTACTCTTTTGGGGTTTTTGTTTTTGTTTTGTTTTTACCCTTAGTTTCCTGCGTACAATGAATGGGCGAACAAAATAGCAACGTGTACCCTGGCCCTAACATTCGTGTGGTGATAGTCTCATCTGAATTATTCCAGGCTTATCCTACACAGAGCTTCAACGAAGAGCTAACGATGTTTTCTTATGTTCTTATGAAACGTGCTCACCTGCCATTGCTCTAGGAACTTTGTTACAGGTTGGGAGTGATGGTGAGAGAAACCTCTTCTAGACTGTCCAGAATTAAAGTAGGAGACCAGTCTGTGGACTGTTGATTGGCTGGGTGCACGTTTGCAGGTCTGTCACCAGCTACCAACACCCCGCATCCTCCGCACTACTTCCCTAGCCCTCACAGAACAGTCATTTAATCCCCCTTTGCAGCCTTATCACCACTGATCACCTAATCAGAAGGACAATGACACTACTTTTTCAAATGGCATGTTGATGTTGTAGAACAGTGGTTCTATTTTTTTCCCCCAAGGAGTTTATTTGTGCAGACCAGGGACAGGGAGGCCCTACATCTAACAGAAGTTTTTGGGCCTCTTGGTGGTGAAGCGTAGCTTGTGCTGCTGAGGAAGGACCCTGCGGGGCAAGGGGAACCTGATCTTGGAGCTTTGGCACTGCTTGACTGCTGGTGATCGGCACCTGCTGCCCACAGTCTCCTCCACCTTCATGATCTGGACTGAGAGGGCACCGCACGGTTCTTAAACTGGTACAACAGGCACTAGAATCATCAGGGGGGCGGGGGCGAGGATGGGGCCTGGTTAACACGCTGAGCACCAGAGCCTACGCCCTGCTTCTGACAGTAAGTATGGGGCGGGCCTCACAATTTCCTTTTCTAAGAACGGCCTAGGTAACATTGTTGCTGCTGGTCTGGAGAGAACATTTCCGTAAACACTGATGTAAAAGTTGTTTTATAAACATGATGCATTCCTCAAACGACGCTATCTGGTTCTAAAAATAATGGTACTAATATTAGAAAATTTTCATTCTTACCTGGCAGAGCTAGCATTAGAAGTGGCAGGGTTTTTTGTTTTTGTTTTTGTATCTTGTATTTTTTTTTTCTTTCACCTTAAGCCAGTCTGAAATGAGTTGGAAAACTAATAATTAAGCATCAAAGGAAAAGGTCACACAGTGAAGTCTAGTGCTGTGGTTGTCCACGAGTTATCCACAGTACTTATCAAGGAGGCTAATCAGAAGTATTCTCAAGCTCATAGTATTTGCCGTCTGTGACAACATCTTGCTTTTGGAAAAATGTAGCTATAAAACAAAATTAAAGTCTTGTAAAACAGTAGGAGATACTTAATACAACAGCAGCAGTATCCTTTGTTGGGCAGTGAAATCACTGGGCTCTAAGGAAACATTTAACACCAGAGAAGGAGAACTTACTTCTTACTTCAGTATCTTATTACTGATTACTGCAGTATCATGTCCAGTGGGGTTCGTCCTAAGATATCCTTGGCCTGTCTACTATGGTCAATGCAATTGTTGAACTTCATGGCCCTTGCTGTCCTGAATTATATGGCACAAGACATACACCCCAACTACCCGGCCACACTTTAGTCCTGAGAGACTTCCAAAACTCAAAGTGACCAGAGGGGAGTGGAAGGAGGATAATGTGGAAAGAAGGGGGAGGACTAGTTAAAGAGCATGTATGAGTGACCCACGGACAAGGACAATGGTGTGGGGATTGACTGTGGGAGTGGGGGGTGGGATGGGAGGACAAAGGGGGAAAAATTGGGACAACTATAATAGAATAACATTAAAAAATCTTTAAAAATAAAAAAATTAATTTAAAAAATAAAACTCAAAGCAAATTCTTTCAGTTGTGCTGAATCAAAGCCAACTCACAATTCTAGAGCTCACTACTGTTTGTATAGCTGAGAAACAAACAGCATCCTTCATTTAGTGAAGGCAGCAGCTAGGAACCCAGTGGTCCAGTATGCCAGATTCTGAAACTGAAAGACCCTGAAGGGTAGACCCTTTAAATAAACTTTAAACTGAACTTAAATTCAAATAGATGTACAGATGATTTAAATTATTTGTGTACAGAGCTAAAGATTTTCTGTCCTGTCAGTTGCCTTCAAATAATTTATTCATTTATGTTTATCCTTATAGGAAATTCACTCTAGCATGGTACAGTAAAAACCATAAAGTATTTTCTACATTTTTCATCATTAAATTAAATTTACAGGGATCTGCAGACGGCAAAGTCACTAATAAGTCTTTGAATGTGCTTCTCCTGAAAGTGTAGTATTAGACACACCAAAATTTGATGGTTCTTAATCAAAGTGGCACAGACTTGGGACCATTCAAACTTTTATAAGGACTAGGCAAAATGATGGTCTGTCCAGACTCCCCTTTCAGCTAACACACTCAGCACGGGGACACAGATGGATGGGAAAGATGACCCTGACCCACATAAGACCCACATTCCTGTGCAAGGATAGAAGCATGATAATCAGGAAATGATGGTTGTTAGTTACAGAAAATGCATTATTGTGAAAACCAGGGGCAAGTGCTTGCGAGAGGAAGTGATTGGATTATGGGGAATGAGAGAATAAGGATAGATCATTCCTACTGAGTAAATTGCTGTGATTTATAAGAGAAAGGGTATAGTGATATCGTGGCCCATTACTGACTAGATTCATTTCACAAACAATCCTAAATCAGAATGTGACAGTTTATGGGGAGACAAACAAAGTCTCCCGAGGATGCTTATAAGTTACTAAGCTTTTAAACTGACATTTTTCAGCTCCCATACCTTTATTGCCATCAGCTTCTTTTATTTTGATTTTTTACATTCATAATTGTAATTTTGTATTAATTTCCCTTATGTCAATCTAATAGGAAATTACTCTGTGATAAAAGAAACAATACTGGATGTATTTTGTTATGTATTTTGGATCTTGATAAATTCCAAAAGAAAATTACCTAAGAGAAACTTGAAATTTTTATATACTTACAAGTATACTATAATACTTAGACAATACTAAAATATAGATGCTATTTTATAATAGACTTGAGCATATGATATTCTAAATATGTCTCTCTAATCATCTATAAATTAATCAAGTGATCATTGTCATTGCTTTATATAGATGAAATATATATTGTTATATATTACATGCTTATATTCATATATCAATTCAGTTATGTATGTGTTTGCTTTTATTTTTGAGTTTAGATTTAAGAGTCCTTATTCCATCATATTCTAATCCTTCAAGTATATAAATTGTATAAAATATTCTAAGAGAAAGTTTTCACAAAGGATTCAACAAAGGAAACACTTTGTAACAAAACAGGCAATTTCATCAAGTTTACTGAAAATGCCAATGTGTAGAGTGATTGTTTCTTAAAAAGAAAGAAAGAAAGAAACTGGGAAAAGTTCAAGAACTGGCATTAAAGCACATCTTAGCATGGGGCTAAATACTTTGCCTTTTCATAGTGATTGATTACTGTATAGACCTTAAAATATTTAGTAGTATTAGTGATTACTATGTGCCATGAATTCTTTTTGAAGGCCATTATTCTCTCAGCTCTGCCTGGGGTAGCAGACTCCCCCTGCTGAGGGCTTTGATTTGCTAGTGTTAAAGCAATGATTGCAGGGTTGGCAATTTACTATGAAAGACTGGGAGTTGAAGCAAGGCATCATACCGCTTTGCGAGTTTGTCAAGACACATATTTGCAAAACCAGCCAAGGTTTTCCTGGGGAAATGGTTTTGGACCTGTCTTTAGTTGAGACCCCAAGGATCCAGACTATGGAGTAGAGAAGACATGGACATATTTCCCTGGAAATATTTCCAACCTGAAGCTACCATCAACATGGTCACAGAAAAATCTTGTCAACTTTCTTAGCCACAGAAAATTCTTAGTTAGCTCTTTGTGATGTCTAGGCAACAGTAATGTACCGACCACCTTGTCTGCCTGTTAGAATGAGTTAGCTTTAAAAGTGTCGTCCTGACAGTCATTGAGTTGGTATACATCACAGAGCTACGTGAATCACCTAGATCTAGACGTGGTCCGCCCTCTTCTGATTGGACTCGTTTGACCCATCTTTCTGGTGTGAGTTAAACCCAGGCACGAAAGTCTCCAGAGGTCCCTTCTAGTTCATGATATAAACTATGGCAGTTTCTCCTTTTGTCCCCATGATAACTGTCCTTACAAAGACTACACAGTGGCCTCAAAGCCCTGCACAACTCGACCCCATTTTCTCTCCAGTCCTCATTCTGACTCACTGGAGTCCTCGTTATTCCTAGAACACACCAGGCATACTCTTGTCTCAGTGACTTCGCACTATCCATTTTCCTCCCCGTGACACTATCCTTTCAAACATCCCCATGTTCCTGTACATCTTTCGAAACTTTTTTTAATTGTTGTCTGAGTAGAGGGGCATTCCCTGACCACCATATTTAAGATAGCAACTCCCCTAAGCTTCCCCATTCCCACCATGGTACATATACTTCTTCACATGGTGTATTTTTGCTTGTATGTTGTATATTTATCCAAATTTTTATACTGATATTATTTCTCTCCCTCTGCTAACTTGGAGGTTCCATGATCCTGTCTCTCTGCTTCTTGCCTCCATCTCCAGCACCTTGAATGTGCCCTGCTGGTGGGAGTTGTTCCCTAGAGAGTGGTGGAGTGAGGAAGAGCCATTACATACCAGAAGCTCTGTATGGATAGGTCCTCACCCACCATGATCACATCTGTGGGCTTTTTTAGTACCAGGAACATAGAAGGTGCTCAATAAATATTTGTTCACTGATGAATATAGAAATTTCATCTAAAAGCCAACAGAACATGTGGTATGAATAAAGAGGAGGGAAGGCAAAAATATTTTTCTGTTAGATACCACTTGAAATGTGCCTGGACTGTCATACATTTTTTTCTCCAACGATGGTTCTTATAGAGCTACAAGGCAGGTTTTGCAAAAGCATTAATAATCAAAGGGCCTAATAAATTTATGCTTAGCTTCTAGCCCATCCTCTTTTACAGAGTCGAAGGCCGAAGATAGGCCATTAAGCCCCTGTGGCTCAGTTGGTTGGAGCATTGTCCTGAAAACCAAAAGGGTCACAGGTCAATGTGCATGCCTGAGTTGTCATTGTTCCTGGTTGGGGGTGGGGCACACAGGAGAGGCCACCCATTGATGTTCCTCTCCCTCTCTGTCTCCCTCCCTCCCCCATCTCCAAAATCAGCATGTCCTTGAGCACTGGTAAAAAATAATAATAATAATAAGATAGGCCACAAAACATTTAAAATGTTTCAAAAACAGGTTTCTCCACGAGGAGAGTATGTAATAATGATCAGTAATTTTATTCTCAGTCCAGAAGCCCATCCACTCATTTAACATATTGAATAAGAAGATTCCGAGCTACTATTTGTTAAGGAGAAGGTGAGCATAAAATTTCAAAGGAATAAGTTTGAAAAGGAAAAGTGTTGCCACTCTTGAAAATAGAGTGCATTACTCTGTGAGGACACCCAGACACAATTAATTATGCTGGTGCTAGGGGAGTTCTCATCACTCTCATTTACTATGTATAATAACCTAAACAAATTATGCTACAATTTGAGTCAGTTTTCATAAAGCTAGAAGTGATAAAACTGAAGTTGTCAGGATATACAGATTCCATAATCTTTTCCACTATAGTTATCAGACCCAATTCTGTCATCATTATTAGCACCTCTGAGCTCATCAAATCTCTGGATGCTGGAGCATCCCCTGGATGCTTCCCTGGGCCGCTTGGACTGGATCTCCGAGTCAGTGTTCAAAGTATCACCCAAGAGTCAGAAGAGATACAAGTAAGAAGTATATATTTGGCAGCCCAAAGACGTTTTCCCACAGACACTTCCTTAGATGTATTTGCTAAATATCCCTATAGCACCAATTTTCCACCCTTCCATCTCATGGCACATATAAGGTAGTTGTCAAAATTCTGCAGCACACTAAAAATAGATATTTTTGCTGATCTGACCAAAAAATAAGTATGATTTTGATTCATGCACACTGGACAGCTATTGTTGTAATGGCTGTTGTCATTTTTTTTTTTGACAATCTAAGGGAAAAGAGGTCAGTGCCCCTAACTAAATAGTCAGGTACTCCTGTTTTCAAAATTCTCATGTGACACCAGGGTGCCTCGTGCAGTGCAGTGGTTGACCATAGTGGTCTACCATAACATTTGAGTCCTGTTATTAAAATTGTACAAGGCTATTATTTAAAATATTTTTATACCATCTCTCTTAAAAATGTGTTCTCATACCAATAATTCATATATAGTTGAAGATTGTCACTACTATTAACATCTTAAATACTTATCTGGTATTGAAATTAAACTTTAAGCTCTCTTCAGAACATGCAAAGCACATGAAATAGATATACAATTTATACTATCCCAGTTTGTAAGGAATTATCTGAAATTTTAAAAAATACAACCTTTGCCATCCTGTCTTCCTAGTTTTAGACTCGTCTTTCTAATTGCCAGGCAGGTACCTCAGCCATCCTCAGTTTCTCAGATTCAGCGAGTACAAATCCAAATTTATCATCTCCTTCCATGGTCTTATCCCTAACAAAGACCAGAATCTGTTTCTTAATGTGCTGTTGTTGTGCATTCTACCAGCGTTCTCCCAATATTGATACAAGAATTACCTTTGCTACTTCTTTTATCTCAGTTTGTATAAACATCTGGTGAGCTTGTAAGTTCTTTTTAAATTTTCTAAATGACTCTAGGATTCGTATCCTCCTATCAATATCTACTGTTGCTGTTCTAAGTGAGGGTTTCATCATGCCTCTCCTGGTTTTTTGGAAGTAGCCTATATGGACTCAGTGCTTCAGAGCACTTACCTTTGTCAGAACCTTCAGTGGCATTCCATTGTTTAAAGAATGAACTTCAAACTCCTTAACATTTATAATCAAGTGAGCTCTACTTAGTTTCCAAGTTACTATTCGAAGTTTGTTCCTACTATACTCCTCCATGAGCACTGGCCTCTCTGTGACGTCTCTATTCTTTGAATTTAGAGATTCTGACTCATTTCTGTACCATGGATGCTTTTGGCTGTCTGGTGAAGTGCTTGGATCCTTTCCTAGAGTAACATTTTTTAATGTATAAAATAATAAACATAAGATTACCAAAGAAAGCAGTTCAATAGTAATAAAACATATCCGTCTGTAGACCGTGTTGTTTATGTCTTTGTGGCTTTGCTTACGATCCTCTTCCCATACAAGTGCCCCAAACCTGCTCTTCTGATTCTTGAAATCCTCTTCTCTGTCAGAGCCTATTCAGTTCCCATCTCCTCTGTGCACTTTACCTCGACTTCCTACCCCGTCTGTACTCACTGCTTTGCCCTTTGCTTCCTCATAGATGATTTGTATTTCTAATTAGTCCTTATCTTTACTTTGCCCTTTATTATAATATATTGTATTAATTGACAGTGATGGGCCAAACACTAACTGACCAGTTTCACATGTTTTGTCCTTATATTTCTTTTTAAAACACTATGATATATGCATACGAGGAGGAAACTGAGATCCAGAAATTTTGTTCCACCAAGATCACACAACTTTTTCTTTTCTATAAATTATTTGAGGAATGGAATATTTTATCTTCTTCTGTGTACCTTTTCAGGATCTTTGGAATAATATTTGTCCAGTAATATTTGCTTATATACATTTAAAAATTAGAAATTCTAGGAAATACTTATTTCCCAATATATAATGTCCCTAGAATTGACGAAGGACCAAAGGAGCACAGAGATATATGCAGCTAAGTTCCTGGGCCAGTGTCTATGCCAATTAGCTGGGAGTAAAATACCTCTTAACATTCTATAACCCATCTAATTACTAGAGGTTTCACAAATGAGAAAGTGACATCCACATGTGAGTGAAATCATGTGGTTCTTAGCTTCTCTGACTGACGGCAGATGCAGTGACTGTGGGCGGTGGGCACACAGTATACAGGTCATGTATCTCAGAAATGTACGCTTGAAACCTACGTGATCCCATTCACAGATGTCACCCCAGTAAATTTAATTTAGAGAGAAAACTTACACAATGGTTTTCATTAGTCAATTCCTTAAAATATTATCTCTTTTCTTGTACTCTGGATGAAAAACAATAATAAAAGTAGAACAAATTAAAGAATTAGTAGTCATAATGAATCCAGCAATGTTTATATTTGTAATAAGATCCGTGTAGAACTTATTTACTATGCTACTCCATCAGTGAAAACAATGAAGCCAACTCAACTTACATCCATCTGACAATACATTTTGAATCTAATAACCTTGTGTCAATTTCACTTTTCTGTAGTCAAATATGGTTTGCAAGTTTTCTTAAAACAACGTTGTTAGTCTATCTATTTTAGAATAAAATATTTATTTTAGCAATAATAAAGGTTTCTTTTCAATATTCTTTTTAGTTTAAAAATTGTGTATTTATGACCATTCATTTCTCATGTGGAAGTTCTTTATGTATAGTAATTTTGAAAAGAATTACATGTTTTTATTTGCCAACACCTGTAGCGTGCTGTGAGTTATAAATTAATGCATGCTTAATTCATATTGGCTATCCATTTTTCATGGTCTTTTCTATTATTGTCCTGCAGCAAATACTAAATCAAATGTAGATGAGTAGATGTTTTCTATTTTTCTAGCCCCAGATGGCCCTCCTGAAAATGTGTATGTAGTAGCAACATCGCCTGTTAGCATCAACATCAGCTGGAGTGAACCTGCTGTCCTCACGGGACCGACGTTCTACCTGATAGATGTCGAATCGGTAAGGCTTGTCGCGCCTTCTGCAACAGGCAGTGTAGAGTGCGGAAACAAATAAACAAGAAAACCAGCAAACAAAAACTCAGAGACACAGACGACAGCTTGGTGGTTCCCACAGGGAAGGGGAGGGAGAGGGCTGTAAAGGGTAAAGGGGTCAAATATATGGAGGTGGAAACATTTGACTTTGGGTGATGGGTACACAATGCCAGCACACAGATGATATATCATAGAATTTTACACTTGAAACCTATATAATCTTATTAACCACTGTCACACCAATAAATTTAATTTAAAAAGAAAATAAGAGTTTAGTTTTGGAACCAAAATATTTGTGTTTTAATTCTACCTCAATTAGACATTAGACAACTTACTTAACCTGTGTTTCAGTGTCCACATCTGTAAAATAAAGATTAATAATAGATAATAGTATCTACAGTACAGAGATTTTGTGAAGACTAAATCAGTTAATATGCATAAAGAACTTAAAACATTGTTTGACACGTAGTAAGTACTCAATACGCAAGGTATTATTAATATGATTTTTATTACATTGATCCTCAGGGTGTAAATGATGTATAAACAAGTGATTAAATTGATAACAACACAGTGGCTTAAAATACAGTGAAAAAGGACTTATAATACAAAATGAGAAGGGAGAGGGGCATTAGGAGAAATATATGCCAAATAAATAACATCAGAGCTTATCATGCTCTTATCTCATTTGCATAATCATATCTATCTAACATTTACATGTAAATATTATCTTCATTTTTCATAAAGAGAAACTGAGACACAGACATGATAAATAATTTCTCACATAGCAGAGACCTTGCTAAGACCAGCAGGCAATTGTGCAATATGAAAAAGGAAAAGCCATTAAATAGCAAATAAAATTTGCCACATTGAAATACACACTCACCAAAATCACTTTGGATCAAGCGTAGCAAGAATTCAAACAGATCCTAGCACTTCAGTTTCCATGGGATTCACTTGGAACTAAGCAGTCATTTCATTCCTTCCTCCCCTCATTAATTCAACACAAATTTCCAGCACTATTACAGCTTCTGGATATGTAGAGGTCAACAACTCTGATGTGGTCACTGTCTTTACAGAGCTTACTTGCAGCTCGTTGAATGGCTATGTAACTCTCTCCATTCAAGAATCACTGGCTTCCAGAGCCAGGAAGAACATGTATCATTGAACGTAGAACTCATGGTGCAGCCTGAATGTTGTCAAATACTAGCCACAAAGACGTACAAGTCTTTCCCTAGTAGATTACAATTAAGCAAAAATTGACCATTTTAAATAAAAATATATGAGCACAGATATCATCCAGGATGACTCTACTGGAAGCTAAGCATTTTGCATTTTGTAGTCATTTGTTTATTGTTATCTTTATTTTTTCCAAAATAACGTATCTATTGAGCAACCTTTATTTAACAAAACAAGGGTGGAAGACAAAGTTTTGTTCTCAAGTAGCTCACAGTCCAGTGGGAAACACTAGAATATAAACAGCTAATTATAGAGTGAGAGGTATGGAGTTTTTCTTAACATTTTTAATTGCATTTTTACATTACTATTTAGTCCTTTTTGACCCCTCTGTCTCCTGCAGTCACCACGTTGTTGTCCATGTCCATGAGTCCTTATTCCTTTTTGCCCAATTCTTGCACCCCCTAGCCTCCCCACCCCAGCTGTCAGCCTGCTCTCTATCTATGAGTCTGTCCCTATTTTGCTTATTAGTTCAGGTTGTTCATTAGATTCCACATATGAGTGAAATCATATGGTATTTGTCTTACTCTGACAGGCTTATTTCATGTAGCATAATGTTCTCCAGATCCATTCATACTATCACAAATGGTAAAATTTTCTTCTTTTCTTATGGCCAAGTAGTATTTCTTTGTATAAATATCCCATAGTTGTTTTATCCACTCATCTACTGATGGACACCTGGTCTGCTTCCAAAGATTGGCAATTGTAGATAATGCTGTAATGAATATAGAGGTGTTTATGTTCGTTTGAATTAGTGTTTTGAGCTCCTTTGGATATATTTCCAGAACTATATATATTTCCAGAGATCACTGGATCAAAAGGCATATCCATTATTAATTTTTGAGGTATCTTCATACTGCTTTCCACAGTGGCTGCACCAATCTGCCTTCCCACCAATAGTGCCAAAGGGTTCCCCTTTTTCTTCACATCCTCTCCAGCACTTGTTGGTTGATTTATTGATAATGGCTATTCTGACAGGTATGAGATGGTATCTCATTGTGGTTTTGATTTGCATTTTTCTGATGATTAGTGACCTTGAGCTTCTTTTCATATGTTTATTTGCCATCTGTATGCCCTCTTTGGAGAAATGTCTATTGAAGTCCTTTGCCCATTTTTTGATTGGGTTTGTTTGTTGGTTTGGTGTTGAGTTTTGTAAGTACTTTATAAATTTTGGATATTAACCCCTTATCAGATGTATCAACAAATATGTTCTCCCATTCTGTGGGTTGTCTTTTTATTTTGTTTATCATATCCTTTATTGTGCAAAACTTTTTAGTTTGATGTAGTCCTATTTGTTTATTTGTTCTTTTGTCTCCCTTGCCTGGGGAGATATATCCAATAAAATATGCTATGAGCAATGTCCAAGATTTTGCTGCTTATGATTTCTTCTAGGATTTTTATGGTTCGGGGTCTAACATTTAAGTCTTTGACCCATTTTGAATTTACTCTTGTATGTAGCATAAGAAGGTGGTCTAGTTTCATTTTTATGCACATTTTTCCAATTTTTCCAACACCATTTATTGAATAAACTATCTTTAGCTCATTGTATATGCTTGCTTCCTCTGTTGAATATTAATTGACTATAAAGATGTGGGTTAATTTCTGCGTTGTCTATTCTGTTCCATTCATCCATATGTCTGTTTTTATGCCAGTACCATGCTGTTTTGATTACTATGGTCTTGTTGTATAGTTTTGTATTAGGTAGCATGATTCCTCCAACTTTGTTCTTTTCTTTCCAGGATCACTGTTGCTATGCAGGGCCTTTGTGCTTCCATATAAACTTTTTAAATATTTGTTTTACTTCTGGGAAATACATCATTAGACTCTTGATAGGAATGACACTGAATCTATAGATTGCATTGGGTAGTATGGGCATTTTAATGATGTTAATTCTTCCTATCCATGAGCACAGTATATGCTTCCAGTTATTTGTATCTTCTTCACTTTCTTTCTTCAATGTCTTATAATTTTCTGAGTACAGGTCTTTTACATCCTTGGTTAGTCTGTTACAGGAGACATGGGATATACACAATACTTCACAAGGCAAGTTAAATTTGTTCTGGAGCTTGAGAAATGAATAAGAGTTTACCAAGTAAGGACGTCCGGAGGTGGAACAGAAAAAGGAAAAAATAGAACCCATCTAATTACTAACATGGTATATAAAGCTACCACATTTCAAGAATAAATAAAAATGCTTCAGCCCGGCTGGTGTAGCTCAGTGGATTGAGTGTGGGCTGGGCACCAGAGGGTCCCGGTTCGATTCCCGGTCGGGACACATGCCTGGGTTGCGGGCCAGGTCCCCAGTGCGAGCCATGTGAGAGGCAACCATACATTGCTCTTTCTCCCTCCCTTCTCCTCTCTCTGAAAATAAATAAATAAAATCTTTACCAAAAAAAAATGTTCCATAAGTATAGAATACTTCCTTAATCAAATATAATATAAGCAAATACCTTGAATCTGATTGAAGGGAAACGATGAGTCAAAAAGCTGTGAGGTAACGGCCTGGGTGAGTGCACAAACAATGGCTAACGGTAGCAGACAGTGTCGGCTTAGGGAAGAAAGGTGGTAAATGTTACACATGCTGTATTTGAAGGCCCAGAATTGTTTTTGGATTTTATTTGAAAATTTTAAAGATATAGTAGATCACACACACGCTGTATCATATTTTTACTTCTCAATATTTGTTATCCGTTGTTTTCATTGAAGGCACTGGCATAGTTTAATTTCACTTTTTAAGATCTCATGGCAGTGTAGAGAGTCCTGGAATACTGGAAAACCTGACTGCAAATCCTGTGTCAGCTACTTACTTCTATGGAATCTGAGGAATTCACCTCAAGTCTGTAAAATCAGAGTTCAAGTAGCTACAGCATGTAGTCAGGCAAGTAACATAAATGACAGGCAAATGAAGCCAACTGGATGGGGCAGTCACGGACTGGGGACCCATGTTCCATTGTAGGGGTCAACTGCCACTCATTTCTAGATAATTGCTACCCAGTGTGAGTATAAGCCTGGTCTTAAGGAAAATTTTAAAAGCCAGATGCTTATGTGATATTTAAGTATCGACAACCAATTAAATCCACACTTTTACCAGTGGGAATATGCACCTTATCAATGGGATTTCTAGGATAATTTTTCCCTGCCATTTTAGAGCACTGAATATCTCCCTCCACCTCTCTGTTTCAGAGGTAGGAACAAGCTACTAGACTTTTTCCAAAGCCGATATCATTTATCAGCCTTTTGTTGTGTTTCTTGTAACAACATTGGATTCGGTTTTAAAAAGCTCTTAGAGCCCTGGCTGGTGTAGCTCAGTGGATTGAGCACAGGCTGGGAACCAGATGGTCCCAGTTCGATTCCCAGTCAGGGCACAGGCCTGGGTTGCGGGCCAGGTCCCCGGTGAGGGCCATGTGAGAGACAACCATACACTGATGTTTCTCCCTCCCTTCTCCTCTCTCTAAAAATAAATAAATAAATAAGATCTTAAAAAAAATTAAATTTAAAAATAAAAAGCTCTTAGAAAAGACCATACACTGAACAAAAAGCCATCTCTCAAAAATTACCAGGGAGGGGCATGTTGAAAATGAACTTAATACTGAAAACAATATGTATAACCTGTTTTAGAGTGTTTCAAAATCATATTCCTCAGAGGAGCATGCCTAACGAGATTCAAACTTTCTGATGTTCATCTCAGGAAAAGCCCTTCCTCAATGCTAGAAACTTTACCTGTGTTTCTTCCCTCCAGAGAATAGGCCAGACTCTCTATCAAAGGCAGACCATGTTTAAATAAATTATACAAGCATATTTGGTGCACCTAACAATATTAATTTGTGCACATTTAATAATTATGATACCCACAATTGGGTTCTTAGCCAGTCATGAATAGTGCTAGATCAGGGTTTCTTTTTAGTTCTACAGCTAAGTTATTTTATTTTATTTTATTTTATTTTATTGTTGTTAAATTATAGTTGTCCCAATTTTTCCCCATGGACCTCCCCCACCCCACCCACCCCCCACTAACTCTCACAGTAGATCAGAGTTTTTCAAACTGCAATCAAGACCAGCATTTTAAAATGAGTTGGAATGAAATTTAAAAGTGTGTAAAATGTCAAGTGTATTTCAAAAAGAAGTTGTATTTCTGAAAATTGTTTTACAGATACACGCGCGCGCGCACACACACACACACACACACACACACACAGGGTCCAGCAGAAGTGACGCCTGCTTAATTGTGGTTGGTAGGGTAATAACATGGATGTAATAATTTATAGTTTTAATTTGAATACTTCACCTAAAATGTCATATGGTGTGCTTGAGTGTGATATTGTTTTGTTACAGAGTTCCATGCTTATAATTTTGTAATAAAAGGTTTTGTAATAAAAAAGGGGCATTGTTTGTGCTGGACCCTGTGTATATACATACACATCCTGAATTATATTACAAAATGTCCTTTTTTTTTTGAGTCATGGTATAGAAAACCAAAGTACTTCAGTTCTATTTGTTCTAAATGTCAACAAAACACTGTAAATACATATTATCACCCCATTTTTACACACACAGAAAGTAAGACAGATAGCATAAGTGACTTGACAAGTGCTATATAGGAGCTATTAAGTGAATAAGTTGGGATTTGAACCATTGATGGTTGGGTATCAGAACTATATTCTTCTATAAAATATTAAAGTAGAAAGTAATGTTTCATTGACTGCAGAGATGATTTTTGCTTGATTTTGATGACTTTTGATAGGCTAATATTTTACTTTTAATTGTTGAAATTATTGCTAATTAGTAGACCATTAAAGTAACACTTTAGATTTCCCAGGACTATCTGTTTTTAAAAAATACAATGGACCCTTAAACAACATGAAGGTTAAGGGCACCAACCCCGACACAGTTGAAAATTTGCATATAACTTTTTACTGCACCAAAATGTGTTACTCCTCAGTGTCCACCGGGATTGGTTCCAGGACTCCCTGTGGACACCAGCATGCTTGGATATTCTTATTCCCTATGTAAATGGCATAGATTGATGCACACAGTCAGCCCACTGCATCTGTAGATTCCTAACTGCAGATTGAAAGCAGTACAGGCATTTACTGAAAAAAAATCTGCATATATGTGGCCCAATGCAGTTCCAACCCATGCTGTTCAAGGGTCAACTCAAACTAAATCTTACTAAATAAATATACCACGTGTAACTTTGTATCATTATATTTTAGTGATTTGTGTTTCCAGTGCTGCTTCTTTTAATTATTGGCTATTTTTTTCTATAGGTAGATAGTGATGAATTTAATATTTCCTTAATCAAGTCAAATGAAGAAAATAAAACCATAGAAATTAAAGATTTAAAAATATTCACAAGGTACTCTGTGGTGATCACTGCATTCACCGGAAACATCAGCACTGCGTATACAGAGGGAAAATCAAGTGCTGCAGTGGTCGTTACTACTTTAGAATCAGGTAAGGCATATGTTTCATCATTGCTAAAAATTGACCTAGTGAGGCATCTTTCTTAAAGTTTCTCACACCCCATCCTAAAAGGGGTATGTGTTACAAACATTTTTTAAAGCATATAAATATAAAATCCAATGACTGATTGACAAAATCAGAGCTTTCTCTTTTTGAAGCTAAATGGAATTTTATATAGAATAATCAATCCTAAAGACAAAAGCAAATTAATTCATGATAAGCCCAATTGTACTTTTTTTGCATTTATTTAAACATTAAATATTATAGAAATTGGTACTTTGCTGAAGAAATGATCTTTCCAATTGTCTAGAGCCAGTGATGCTTCACCTGAAACTCCATTTTAATTATTTCTGTCTCATGATTTAAATGCACATTAAAGTGATAATACTCTATTGTTAAATAATCTGGATTTCAATATTAGACCAGGTCACATGTACCATATTGGTTTTCTGCACTACATGTTTTATTGTATAATCTATTTGATAAATGTCAGAGTCCATGCAGATTTCCTCAAGTTCCTATGAACAGGGTCTGAATGAATAATAAGATTGTAACCAGTAAGAATTAAATGTGGAAAGTCAACTTCCCAGAGCTTGCTTGCCCCATCTTCCTTCAGACTTCTGATGTTCTTTGCCACCAGATATATCTTTGGAAAGAGCACATGAAGGGATGTGTTGCTATAGTTTATTTGTTGCTATCTGTCAGGTAAGTATAGGAGGTAAATGTACTTTTCAGTTAGTCTTTTCATTGTTATCTACTATATTGTCTACTGCTTCGGTTCTAAATTAAAAGGTACTTCTTATTCTGCAAACCCTAAAATTCTACTTGTTTCTATTTTGCTGCACGTGTATCCCAGGTATCTATTTTCCTTTCATGTTTGTTGCACTTCTCCCTCATCCTACCTACCTGTGAGGAAAGATGCGGCGGAACTTACTCACATTCATGCCATAAAGCAGTGATTGCAAATCTTAATGTGCTGCTTCTGCCGAGGGTATTGTAGTTTAAGTTTTCACTGAACATCTAAGAGTCAAATTTTAGATCTAAAACCAAATATATTTGCAGGATAGGAAGTTCTTTCCAGCATTTAGAGGATTCTTCCACTTACCCAACTTTAAAAGTGGTCTTATTTTTGAGAAACATCTCTTGTAAAAAAAATACTAAGTATTTCCATGTATCCTTAAAAATTTTTAATACCTAATGTTTTGAAAACGTGTGTTGAACAATTTAACCTTTATTTTAGCTCTGCATTTTTGCACTTAAATTGTGATATTTGGCACAATAACATGTTATCTGATTCTCTCTTTTTTCTCACTGTTATTTACTTATATTTTGCTTGCCACAGGGGACTGTCTCTAGAGATGTTAGGAAAAAAAAGTTTGTACCTGAACTTTAAGCAGCCAGATATTAACAGCTTTCTTTATGGAAATGTTTGTATAGAATGGAAGAATATATCCATTTCAATTTGATCAAAATAGATATATTCATTTGATCAGTCATTTACATAAAGAACACTAATTATGTAGTATAGCAGGAACTGGTTCATAAAATATATATTTTATTACAAAATATATTCATAAAGTAATTTTATCTTCATATATATCATTTTCTTTCAAAATAACTTATTAATACTAGCTATTTATCTAAATAAACTGGCATATCTAGACTATATAGAGAACTCTTAAAACTCAACGCCTAAAACATCCAATTAGAAAATTGCAAAAGACATTTCACCAAATAGGAAGTATTATTGGCAAATAAACTCATAATGATATATATTTTTAATATTATTACTTATAGGAAAACGTAAATTAAAAACAATGAGATATCACTCTGCATCTACTAAAACAGATAAAATAATAATTTTTAAAATAGTGAAAATACCAGATGCTGGCAAAGATGCAGAAAAACTGGATTTCTCATACATTTTTAGTGGGAATATAAAAGGGTAGAATCACATTGGAAAATAGTTTGGTAATCTTTTATAAAACCAAACATACACTTACCAATTGCATTCTTGGACATTTATCACAGAGAATTGAAAACTTGTGTTCATGCAAATATCTGTATATAAATGTTAATAGCAGATTCATTAGTAATAACAAAAACACTAAAAAGAACCCAAATGATTTTCTATGATTAAACAAATTCTGGTACACCCATATAAGGAAACACCACTTGGAAAAAAAAGAATGAACTATTGATGTATGTATGCAACCACTCTGAGGAGCCTCAGTCACTGCACTGCGTTTGTTGAAATGACAAAGCACTATAGCGATGGGGGAGAGTCAGTGCTGTGGGGAGGCATGGAGGGCAAATATAGGAAGATAGCAGGAGAAAATTCCTTTATGGGGATGGAATAGCTCTGTATCTTGTTTCTGCTGCTGCTTATAGGAATCTGTACACGGGATTAAATTGCATAGAACTGCATACAAGAAGCATGAAAAAACACTTAAATTTTAATATGGTCTGTAGTGCAACATGGTACCAATGTCGGTTTCCAGGTTTGATATTAATCTATAGTTATATACGATGTCACCACTGGGGAAAGCTGGGGCAGTGTATGATTTTGTAACTTCCTGTGAGTCTACATTATTTTTTAAATTACTTTATTGTTGTTCAATGAGTTTACATTATTTTTAATTAAATTCAAATAGTTATGTAAATATGTTCTGTATAAAAAGAAATGCATATAAAAGCTAAAGAAATAAGAAATAAATAAATAAGCAAACAAAGTAGGTCAGCATTCTGGTTCCTGCGACCAAAAGATGTCAGTGATTTAACAGTGCATCAGCCATCTTGCTATTTTGCTGGTATCCATAATTCAGATGGTTTAAATAATGTAATACTCCTAATAAACAGAAGCTTGAAGCAAATAAGTTTTATGTGGAGATCAAGAAGAACACTTTTTTGTAAAATTTAATTGCTAATATTTCATTTTAGTCCCTAAGGATCCACCTAACAACATGACATTTCAGAAGATACCCGATGAAGTTACAAAATTTCAGCTAACATTCCTTCCTCCTTCTCAACCCAATGGAAATATCCAAGTATATCAAGCTCTGGTTTACCGAGAAGATGATCCTACTGCTGTCCAGATTCACAACCTTAGTATTATCCAGAAAACCGACACATCCGTCATTGCAATGCTAGAAGGACTGAAAGGCGGACACACATACAACATCAGTGTAAGCATTCACAGCTTTTAATTGCTGGCCCAGTAATTACAAAGTCAGTTTATAAGTTCAGCATTCAAAACTACTTCAGTTTATGTACACACTAAATTTTTTTATTTATATTTAGATACTTGTTTTTTTTATTATAAAGGAATTTTAGCATTTTTAAACATATTATGGTACAAGAAATTTTTTTCACATTTTTTTTATTGTTGCTCAAGTACACTTGTCTCCATTTTCCCCCCACCACAGCCCCTCCCACCCTCGATCCTACCCTCTTTGGCTTTGTCCATGTGTTCTTTATGCATGTCCCTTGACACCCCTCCCTTATTTTCCCCCATTATCCCTCTTCCCCCTCCCCTCTGCTTACTGTCAGTTTGTTCTTTATTTCAATGTCTCTGGTTATATTTTGCTTGCTTGTTTGTTTTTTTGATTAGGTCACACTAAATTTTTCCTATCCTTTTGTGGGATTTTTTTTTAAGATTTTTATTTATATATTTTCAGAGAGAGGAGAAGGGAGGGAGAAAGAGCAATGTATGGTTGCCTCTCACATGGCCTTCATTTGGGACCTGGCCCGCAACCCAGGCATGTGCCCTGACTGGGAATCGAACCGGGACCCTCTGGTTCCCAGCCCGCACTCAATCCACTGAGATACACGAGCCGGGCCTTTTGTGGGATTTTTTAAGACATGCCAACAAAAAATAGATTTGGGAAATAAAATTATTGATGTACTATTATAATACAGCAAATTCTATGAAAAATAAGTAGATAATTAAAACATTTGTATGATTTTAGTAGAAATGCAGAAATAAAAGAGAAGGAAATGCATGTTAAAAGTGAAAGAGCAGTGGTATATAAAGAGATAGTTCTACCAACTGCAAAACTGTTAGTGTGACTATAAATGGAAAATGGAAAAGCAAATTGCAAAGGCAAAGATCAGAAATAACTATTTACATGATTGAAATTCACATGTAATTCACATAACTATTACTAAAAGCTAATTAACATTGTATATCTTCATTCTAAATTATCTGTTTGAGAAAGTAAACATGTATGTGAGTTCACAATTGGTTTCATCCTTTGATGATTTTTGTAGCGTGTCTTACAATTTTCAAATATAGTTATCTGATTCAGAAAACTGTCTTTTAAGAAACATAGAATTCATCCTAAACCTTAGCTTATTCACTAATTCTCCTACCAATTCTTTATAATTATCAGAATACAATCATCAGTGATTCGTGTGTGCATATGTGGGTATGCACACATACATACTTCTCCCCTTGCTTGGTTTACACCTTATTCTGTAATGTGTCCTGCAAGGATTCTTGCTGCACACACCATGGGACAGCCCACCGCTGTGAACGACCTGCGAGAGGGGAGTGGCGGCTAAGAGCAGTGAGCAACCCGTTCGGATCCTGACATTGCTCTTTTCTGGGCCTGGTCGGTTTCCTCAAATCTGTGTCTGAGTTTCCTTATCTGAAAACAATAGTAAGAATAATCATTTATTTGTAAGAATTTTGTGAGTATTAAAGATTTATAGTTATAGTAAGCAGTGTACACTCTATCACTTTTGCTAGTCTTGAATACAAGAAAAAGTAGGAAATAAAGCACAACTAAATCCTAATTTAAAGGACAAGAAATAAGTTCTCTGGCTGTCACAGATGCAATTTAACAGCATCCTCAGCTCCTGAAATTCCTTAGAAATGTATAACTTTAGCACCTGTTCCCATCTGCTAAATCAAAATCTGCATATCTTCATTGAACAGGGTTTCCAAGTGACTTCTTTCCATAATGCAATTGGAGAAGCACTGCCTAACCCGTCCTTTCTTACGAAACTTAAATGTTATGTTGTAACATAAAAAAATAAAAATAATGAAGCACACCATGAAATCATTTTTTTTTTTTTTGTGGATACATTCTTAAGTTTACAAGCTCCAATAAATATTTTCTTTAGATATTTTTAACCACATTTTTGGAGCTTGGTTTATTTATCTTAACTACCACATCAAATATTTCATTATAATTTCAATTTAATCAAAGTATCTATAGTGTGGACTGTGGGTCACTAATACGTAAACTAATTAATTCAATGAACATATTATATTCTGAATTTTGTTTATCAAGCACAATAAAACTGTCCAAGAACATAGTCTTTGTTTTATATAGCAATATAATGAGAATAAAAGAAGATTGTATGTCTACTGTTTCCTGAGCACAGAGTTAATTGAAAGGATTCCCATCTGTGTAAATCACCCTCTGTGTATACAAACAGAAATGTTTTATGTGTATATGCTGCATTATGCAGGTTATAGCGTCAGATACTTTGGGGCAGGGGTGAAGAAGGGCGTAAAGGGCAACTTTCAGAGGGATGATTTAATACAGGAAAACTGGGAGGCTGAAGGAATAGAATTTCATCTCAGAGAAGGAAAAAAGAGGGTCTTGAATATGGATTTACAGAAGGCCAGTTGCCGAGCTGCAGAGAGGCAGAACAGATGTTAGAGAGAAGAGAGAGTCCACACGCCGTCTTTTCTTTTCCTCCTGTGGGTTGAAACCACGGTCCTTTCCTAGCCTCTGTGGTCCAGCTATTTAGGTCACACGGCCTTTGTTCTCAGGGCTGAGAAACAAGATCAGTAGTTAGATCAGTAACATAAGATCATACTTAGTAACTAAATATAAAAATATAATTAATAAATGATATGCAATTATTTTTTAAAGTAGAATCATTTCATAATGACATAAAACCACAATCGGTTATATGTTCACATAAGCAGTAATTTGAAGATTGTAACAAGATGTTTTTGTTTTAGGTTTATGCAATCAATAGTGCTGGTGCAGGGCCAAAGGTTCAGCTGAGAATAACCATGGATATTAAAGGTATGCACACGAACTGCCTGTCAAACACAAATGCTGTTGTCTTAATCGAATAGTAATTATAACTTGAATTTTGTATTAGAGTTAAGGGTGTAGTCAACTGAAATGATGTGTGTGCATATAATAATCATATTTAAGTAGTACTGTATGCTTAATAAAACTATAATTAAAATACCTAAATAATGCTGCAAATTACTATGTTAAATAAAGAGAATACTCACCTGCTATTTTCTTCTATCTTTACCTCTAACTTTAAACTTTTCTTAGACAAATTTTATAGTCTATTATTTTGATTTTTAATTTTATTGAAGACAAAATTCATTCTTTAAATTACCCATGACTAGAAGTTGGCTAGTTTTAACTAGATTCCTTCAATGACCTTTATTTATATTGAAAGTCAAGTTCTTTTCAGTTAACCAAATAGTGTTCAGTGAACTACCATGTATTCAGCTTTATGATTCTGACTATGAAAATACTGATCTATCAATTCATTATCCTGATAGGTAGTTTTTATAGAAAATACAAGTAAATTTGGAGTTCCTCACCCCACCACCATTTAAGGCCCTTCAGCCATTCAGGGTACCATCTTTTCCTGAGACTGAAAATATGTATGTAGTTGTGCCATCTCTCTCTAAAATTCTGTATAAAGCCTACAGAGAGCTAAAACCAAAACAAAACCAAATAAAACCTTACGTGTATGGACCTTCAGTAGAATTCCACTACCTGATGCTTCTCTCTTTAAAGCAAAAAGTAACTTTTCTCGGTTTGGGAGGGACCGTGGAGCACAGCGACTGAAAGCCAGTGGGGTCCCACTGCCGTGATGGCATCATGGACTGGCCGCTTGATATTCGTTTGGCTTTGGGCAAGTTTCTTAACATCTATAGATGCCTGTGTAGTGGAAAGAATGCTTGTTCCTACTTCATAGATTGTTGTGAGGGTTAAAAGAGGTAATCTTTGAAAAAGCCTTAGGACAGTGCCTGGAAGCTAATGCTCTCAAGAATAAGAAGCATTAGCTGTGAGGCGAAGTTGATAAACTTTATCTTTTCATCAATGGGTAGTTTACATAGTTGCAATACTATACTTAAGTATTATTTGCTTTTAACTGATAAATTATTGCTTAGAATATACAATTACATAAAGTCCTCAAAATATCAGTAATTTTAAAAAGTAACTTCATGAAGAAGAGCTTGCACCATACTATCTTAATCTCTGTTTTTCATTGGCAGACATATAAGTATGCAGTTAACAATAGATGCATTGTATTAATTGTTTAGTAAAAAAAATCCCCTTTTAGATGGTTTGGTCATCCCAGGTAAAGATGATTAATTCTCACTTTCTATGCCTTAGCAAAGGCTGATAGACTAATGACCAGTTATCTGGAGAAGGTTTATGATCACTGGTTGCAGTGGTGGGGTCCTAGAGAAATTAATTTTTCTTCAGTAACATGAATGATTTTATTAGTAACACAGAGTGACGTTGAGTTAATAGCAGCCTCGTTATATTTACATTTGGAAGATGATACCAAGTTGGATAGGAATGTCCAATGCCAGATTCCTCTAACTGGAAATCTTTGCTGGGGGACTCCCCTGTGGCTCTGTTGGGAGCTTCTCAGAGCTCCCTGAACCCCGAGGCCCGTCCTGCTGGATTCTTTCTTCCTTTGCTGCTTTCATAGGTGTCAGACCTATGGTCTGTGGTCTAAAGGCTCTTGCCACCTGCTCCTGCTCACTGTCCTTTTACCTTTCACAGATATTTTCCCAAAAAACTTGTTGCACATCTGTAATCACAGTCTTTACATCTCAGAGGAATGAACTAACGGACTGAGTTAAAAAGATTTGGTTCCCTTTTATAGCTACGTGACATAAGGCCATTTCCTCATGTGTAAAATGGAAATAATATTGCCACTTGTATAGCATTATTGAGAGGCCTTTTAAAAAGATTTAATAAATGTGGAAATTGAAGTTTGATTAAGTAACTTACTCTAGCTTGCACAGGTGGTATATATAGCTATAAAATGAAATTAAATAAACATAGCTTCTATAAATATTGATTTTGAGGTATTGGTATGCTTTGATGGTAAGCTGTGAATTATCAGGACACTTTTAGAACTTGTTCTGTCAATGTCTATTAAAGTTAAAAATACATATATCTTTTGTTCCAGAAATTCTGCTCTTTAAAATCTATTCCACAGAAATAAGAGGATGTTTGGCAAGGATAAACTGGGGAAAGGGGAAGGTGCTGGTATGACTAGAATAGAAATGGGTAAACTAGCTAAAAGATTTAAAGATGAAAAACCACTAAAAGAGTAGTGATTTAATGCATTGATGAAAATTATACATGAGAGAGAGCATATATAATTTGAATTTATTTAATATGTGAAGATAAGTTAAATATCCAAAAGTCACATCTGAGTCCCGTTATTTCAGGTTAAGTCTCAAATACGTAATTATACCACCAGGAGATAATAATTGCTAAATATTTGCTATATCAAAATGAAACTCTGTTTCCTTTGTTATTTATGTTTGTCATCACTTTATCTGTAAATAACCTACATAAAGTAAAAATTAAATTTTTTTCTTCTCTTCAAAAACAAAATTTCAAACTGTAATTAAAGAACAATAAAGTAATTAAAAAAAACAATTACTTCTTCTTTGTGTATAGCTCCAGCACGACCAAAAACCAAACCAACCCCTATTTATGATGCCACTGGAAAATTGCTTGTGACTTCAACGACAGTTACAATCAGAATGCCAATCTGTTACTACAATGATGATCATGGACCAATCAAAAATGTACAAGTGCTTGTCACAGAAGCTGGAGGTATCATCAAATATTAAGTTCTGTGGTTAAGTTATAAAGTATGAATTACTAAATGGTATAGATATTTTAGTTCAAAATTGGTAATATTAGTTGACTCCTGATTATCACACAACTCTTAAGCTTAGTAGATTTTCAATATTATCATTAGCTATGTTAATCATTTATTTATGCCTAAAATGTTTATAAATATAAGAGAAGGCACAATTAAAATATGTGATTTATTTACTCCATAGGCTAGTAGGATTGTTTTGGCTTTGACAAGATGGAGTCTTGGTAGCTTCTTTGGTGGTGTGAACAAAGGCATGACCCTTGACTGAGGGATGTTTTTTCTTTAAATCAACTGAATCATTCTTGGTTGTTCATAGAGTGAGAGATATTTCATCTGGGATTTCCTCATGCGATTATAAAAACAGCCTTTATAAATGTGAAAATACATTTATATATTACTTGTAACCAACATTCTTTTTTCTGAAAATAGCTCAGCATGATGGAAATGTAACAAAGTGGTATGATGCATATTTTAATAAACCAAGGCCATATTTTACAAATGAGGGCTTTCCTAATCCTCCGTGCACAGAAGGAAAGACAAAGTTCAGTAGCAATGAAGAAATCTACATCATAGGTGCTGATCATGCATGTATGATTCCGGGCAATGAAGACAAAATTTGCAATGGACCTCTGAAGCCAAAAAAGCAATACTTGTAAGTATAGTTTACACCGCCATGCATTATGTTAGGAAGCTAGTTGACATCCTTCCTCCATCACCCCACCTATACTTTGATCTTTCCAGTAAACACTGGGCATCCAGCATGCATTGTGACCTGATTTTTCAATCCCTAGAAATATAAAGATCAGCAAAGGACTGTCCTCACATTCCATAGACATACAGTTCTATCGGAAATGCAGGCAAACTTAAATGTAATTACAATTTGATCTGATAAGTGACAAAAGGTCAATATGAAAAATGTGCACTTAGAGAATATAGGTAGGAGAATTTCATTGTTTCTGTAGAGGACAATGTGACCAATGAGTAATATTTTATGTTTTTCACTCATTATTTTGCCATGCTTGCTAATGTGTGGGTTTTTAGAAACACTCTCCTAGGCTTTTGGTTATGATGTCTTCAGTTTACCTTATTCATAGCACTAATTTTATATTCTTTATATCATCAAACATTTGAATGAATAATCAAAATCTTTATAATTCACTTTAATATTTGGCATTTTGTAGATCCTAATAATTTAATACCAGATTAAAATTCACTGCCGCTATTTGGCTTTGCTCATTTCTTTACTAAATTAATTTTTTATTGTTAAATTAAGACCATTATATTTGTATCATAAGATGACAGCTTTTTAAAAATCTTAAATTATTTTATTTTTAAAATACAATTTTTTACTACTAAATTTGAAAAATTCAGCTAGTCTCATAATGTCAACTAATTAAAGTATTATTAAATTATTTATATGTCCTAGGCCAAATTCGCATTAGAAAGTTAGAGAGCTTAGGCAATTAAAAAAATTGCTCTATCTATTATTAAGTACAGTTACTTTGGTTACAACATTATTGCCTAAAATGTAATTATTATACATTTGAAAGTTATGAAAATGGCATATTTCATAGTGATATTTATCAGGTACTTTTCATTTTGTGTATTTTTCAAAAACAAACACTCATATAATCAATAGAATCATAAGAATTTGAGACTAGTAGAGATTAAATTAATCATTGCAATTTATTAATGTAAATTGGTTTTATATTTTTAAATGCCTGGATGTCTATATGTTTTAAATAAGGTGTTTCAATGGTCTTTGCAGATGCTAGAATCACCTAGTGATTTTTAAGGTTGATTCTCTTCTGCACCCATATTCTATTTCAAATGCCATAAAAGCATAGGGAGTAATAATACAGCTGTGCACTCACAGACTTAAGAAACATTGGTCTTAATTGTGCGCATGTGAACAAGTTCTGTATGACGATTCTAAATCTGGTTCACTGGCATTTTCAAAGTTGGTCAAGATACCACAGTTCTTATGCTTAATATTTACGAAGTCTGTTTGTGCAACACCGTGTCACAGAGGCTACATTGTTTTCCTCACCCCAGCCTGTGAAAGAGGAAATCTGCTTCAGTGTAGCTGCTGACTGCCCACGAGTCTGCTCAGATTCATAGGCACTCTCTCAGGAAGTGCACGAGGTCTGTGTATAGGATAGTTATTCGTCTTACATAAAGATAGAATATATATTTGTCCTGATGGAAATTGAATTTCAAGTTTGCATCTTGTAAATTCATTTTATCTTGAATAAAAATATTCATTTTAATAGCCTTTTGCTGAATTAATTATAGAAAAAGTAATAGGGCATGCTAATTGTTGGTTTTTAATTTTTTTCTATTTCATAGATTTAAATTTAGAGCCACAAATATCATGGGACAATTCACTGACTCTGATTACTCTGACCCTGTTAAGACTTTAGGTAAGACACATTTTGTAGTTTACTTTCATTTGTAATCGCTACATGTTAATTACAGTGCAACATTCATTAGTAAATGTATTAATCCATGACTGAATGCTCTCAAGTATAAATTCATTTCAAGGTTAACTAGCTTAATTAAGGAAAAATAGCATTTGGTAATATATTAATAGATGGATGTTCCATCCATTTTAATCTGTACCTAAATTTTGAAGTGGTATTGGTTCTATGCTGATGTGTACTAACATTATACTATGCAAATATTTATTTGGCTGTTTAATATACAATCTCACAGTAGAACATCTTTACCTAATAAGAAAGAAAAAGGATTATGGAAATTTCTCTGAAATAATCTTAAAAAACTGGAAAGGTTACCAGTCCTCTTTAATTTTGATTTGTTTCTAATCAACTCTTTCATGAGTTTTTTAAATTATATCCACCCAATCCAGTCTTAAAAAAAACACAAATACAATTTAGTCAGACGCAAATATATTTCTTCCTTCTCCCCCTATTTCTCCTCCTCCTCTTCTTCCTTGTGATCACCATCACCTAATATTAAATATTCTATGCCAAACATAGAATATTTTAGGCTATTTTTATGTATTAACTGATGGACTCTTCACGACTATGTTTTAATTGAGATCAGTGATTCTCAACCAAAGTGATTTTATTCTCCAAGGGACATTTTACAACGTGTGGAGCCACTTTTGGTTGTCACAACCGTGGGGGCTGAGCCACTGGCATCTGGCGGGCAGAACCAAAGGGTACGGCTGAGCATCCCGCAGTATGTAGGTCAGCCCTTCTCAGCAAAGAATGGTTTGCTGAGGCACACCTGCGGTTTTCTTGGCTTGTTGAAGAAGAAAATTAAACATGTTTTATTGGGTGTATTTAAGTTTTAAATAAATACTTTGTTTTATTATTAAAACAAATCTTCATTAAAAAAAAAAAAGAAAAAAGAAACCCTGTCAGGTCCTTATGTTATCTCCATTTTTTAGAGGGAATCAAGGCCCATATTAAGTAATGAAGTGCCTGGGCCAGGATTCCAGCATAGGTTTTGTAGCTGTTACACTACAAATACAGGATTTAGACCTGGATTCAAATTTTCGTTCCTCCACTTGAGAAAATACTTTAATTTCTATATACCACAGTTTATTTGGAAAATGGTGATGATGGCATCTAATTTGAAAGATTTAAATAAAGCAACATATGTAAAGGCATTAATATTTTATCATTAGAAAAATTTTAAATGCTTAATAGCCTATCTTTGGATAGGTTAAAACCAAAGACTTTAGAAATATATTTCCTTAGGAGAAATGACTTCCCTAGAATTTCTCTGAGTCAATCACGGCTTCCAATTTCTCCTGCACCAAACTTTGAGAATGTGGAACTTTATGTTGCTCAGATGTACACTGCAGAGTATCATGAGCATCAGTGGATTTTAGTGAGGGTTGTAGCTGGACAAAGATAAATTGTTCTGCCATTTTCATTTAGCAGTTCTCACCAGACTTTTAAAATATTAATTGTATAGAAAGCCAGCTTCTGCAGCCTCCATTTTTTAATAAAACTTTGGATCTTGCCCATGCTGGGTGGCTCAGTTGATTGGAGCATCATCTCATACACCAAAATGTTTCGAGTTCAGTCCTTGGTCAGGACACACACCCAGGTTGCAGGTTCCATCCCTAGTTGGGGCACATATGGGAGGCAACCAACTGATGTTTTTCTCTCACATTAGTGTTTCTCTCTTTCTCTTTCTCCCTTCCTTTCTCTCTAAAATCAATAAATATATCCTTGGGTGAGGATTAAAATATAAATTAGTAAATAAATTAATTAAATAAAAATGTTGGATCTTGAAGAAATGAAGAATTATATAACTTGCTACATGGATGTTTATTGAGGAATAACAAATTTTATTAGCTATTCTGTCCAATTTCATAAAATCATTGGTTTGATTAACTTTACCCAAAATTTAATCATTTTAAAACTGGCTGATTAGTTCATATTTAAATTGCTTTGAGTGTTTCTTCATTTGATAGGAGATTTTGTCACACAATGACACCACTACAGCAAATGCCTTGAAAGCATCAACTTAACTTCCTTGAGATTGCAGCACTCCGAGACCATTACCACAGCTAACTAGTGATCCTGGTGTGTTTGCTGATGGAAGAGAAGAGACTGGGACAAAGTGAATAGCTCACGTGTCTTAGGGGGATGATACTTTGTAGGGGCGGTGCTGAAAAGAGACCGCCTTGCTGAGCTGTCTTGTTTGTGCTGTGTCTCTCGGAGCTTGATGGTCTCATACAGATTATTGATGTGAGGACAGCACAGTCAGTCAGTCACCTGAGAGGCAAAGTTGAGACATCCAGGATAATAGGAATGAGGGTGAAAAGCCATAAAAAGGGGGAAAGTCAAGCACATGGACCGTGGTGTACAGGGACACGATTCCTCTGATACAGCCAAATGGCTTCCCTCTGACCAAGAATGGGCTCCTCCCGCATTTTGGCCATAGATATTCTCTTCTTTTCCTTCTTTTCTCTCACAGACTAGGAAGTGACATACAAGAATTAACTCAAGAAAGTAACAGGAATACACAGTCAGTTCTTGACCCCTTCTTTGGAATCGTAACTACCGGCACCCCAATCGTCCAGGTACTGAGGCTGCTGTGCCCTGGTTCACAGCAGGAGCCTAGAAGGGATGTAAAGACGTGGAATGAAGGGCAGAGCACAGGGTGCTTCCAAGGCTACAGAAGGGGGGCTGGTGAAACGTAGACTGCACGAAGTAGGTAGAAAGGGCTGTGTTGATAAGGGGAGGTGACAAGGAAGGGTTTGTGTATCTATGGCCAAATTTCTCAGAGTTCACATATTCTCTGTAGACCAGTGACAAGGACAGCCTTTCAGGCACCTCCTTAGAGTAGTCGTTCATGGGGTCTCTTCTGGTAGATAGCAGCTGTGTAATAAATAGGCTTTTGCTCTGTCTTGCTTTTTCTGGATTGAGCACGTGGAGTTCTGCTCTCTAGTCATTGATAGTTAGTAAAACAGTGGCAGGCAGGAGTAGAGGAAATTGCTAGAAGTGCAACCCTCAGTTGTGGTGAAACAAGATAGTCAGATTTGCAGTATGGAGTGTAAAGTAGTCCAGTCACTTTGCTTGTTAGTGGATTTAACACCATCAGTTTCTGTCCTCACAGCAGTTTTCGACCTGGCTATTGGATGTTATAGCTCCGTGGCAATCAGGTTGACCGTGATGGACAGGCACCAAAGAGTACCCTCCAGAAATGGCCAGGGTCCAAGATTTGATGTTAATAAAAGGCCATACCTTCCTTGACAAGGAAGATATAGTATGACTCAAAAAAGAAATAAAGTTGACCATTCCCACAATAGTCAGTGGTCAATGGCAAAGTGATTCCATGGCTGTGAGAATGGGGGAAAGCAAATAATGAAATGCATTGGTAATAATATCACGGATGTCATCGTAAGGTTACAAAAGATGTTTGAGTCCTTTTTTCCTCTCAAATATGTCATGTATTGGGGTATATGATAGCATTTTCAACGAGCTATTGGCTCTCAACATTCTTAACAAAACTACTAACAACTTCTGTGTGTATGTGATCCCAGACTTCAGTGAAAGAAGTAGATGTCCCATTTAGGTCATTAAACCACCAGCAGATACACATTCATTCACTGGTATTTTGCACCACAGGCAATGAACTCCAAGCTGAATTGCCTATCAATAAAATCTTCAGGATTTAAGAGCCTTCGCAAGCCTGTGCTTCTAAACTAGTACAGGGCATACACTTGCAAGACGCACCATTTTGATAGTGGTTTGCCTCTCAGAGACATTACTATTCAGGAGTTAAAATTATGGATAAAGGAATCACAATAAACTGAGGACTAAAAGGATTTTTTGGTGAAAGGGGCTAAAAACAGTCCAAGTGAGGAGGAATCAGGCAGAGTTTGGCTGGTTAAGGATGAGTGGGTGTAAGAGGAGCTTACACTTAGGAAAGAAAGTCTTTATGGACATCTGTAATTGAACAATGATAAAAAAGAGAAAAAAATGAAGTTATTGATGAAAATTAAAAAAAAAGAATAAACATGGAAAATGACATGCACCATTATTTTAATCCTAAAGAAATACTTACAACTTATTTGATTTTTTTTCACTCAAGATTGCACAGTAGCATTCTTATTAACAAAATTCACAAGTATCCCTCTTAAACACTTTTTGAAAACCCTCCTTAGCACATCAGTGTATAGAAACTGCTTGTAGGCAGTGTTTTGATTACAAGGTTTAATTATAGAGGATTCCTGTGATTTGAAAACCAGACACTCCTTTCTGCACCTTACAGGACTTCACTAAAGCTGAACAAGATGAAACCTTAAGCCCCACGGCGAAGGCGCTCTGATTGTTTTCTTCTGTCATAACACTTCTCGTTTAATCACTCAGCTAACAGCGAAGAGTTCCAATACGCTCACTTAGAAACAGAAATAGGGAGTCTCTATGTACTTTTTTCAGTAAAAGAACCTCTTGCCTCCAAAACACCAGAGATAGAGGAAAGTTTTATTATGTTAAAGAGGTAGTGGTAATGTGGGGGTGGACCTCATAAACTTTGTGGTTAGACAGGTGTTATTTCAGGCACTTTTGGCATATATTGAATTTATGTGACCTTGGGTTAATTACTTTAAAAATTAACTTCTGAAATCTCATTTCCAAAATGTGAAGAATAATACCTATCTCATGAAATAACTGGGAGATTAAATCTAATGAATGGATGAATGAATATAATAAATGTTTATTAATAAAATACTAAACATTTTTTATGTGCCAAGACTTTTCTGAGTGTTTTTATATATCAGCTTCTTGTATTCTTCACAACAACCCTATGACATGATCTCCAACTTATACCTATCATCTGTTTATTGGTAAGAAATCAGAAGTTGTCTCTTTAAGCAATTTACTCAAGGTTACCAAGCTAGGAAGTGGCAGCACCAGCTTTTAGACCCAGGCAGTGTGACTTCCGTAGGCAGCACTGTGCTTGCAACCACTGTTACCAGTTGCCGGAAAATCACGAAGTGCCCCTGGGGCTCTCAGTCTCATGACTGTGGGTGATGTTTCTGCTCCTACGGAGTTCCTATTCTTGCTGTACTATTTTCTCCTCTCAACATTTAAAATTATTTCTAGCTGTTCTCTTTTCACCTTCTTGTTTTAGCTTTGAAGTTAACATGCACATATGAGTACGCTTTAGTTTTACACATAAAGATAAAATAATTCCTTTTTGTTTTTTAGCAATGAATAAGTGTGACACTTCCTATACCCTGGAAACCACTATATTACCTACTTCTAAGATTTTGACAATCTGATATATGAAATAATATCCACATAGGTTATTTTAATTTATATTTCTTAGATTGTGAAGTTGAGTGACTTTCAGTAAATTTTTGTGCAGTATTAGAATATCCAGGATGACTAGGCCAAAGAATAACTCCTTATATTGAAGTTCTGTTAAAAGAACTTGTTTTTTTCTTAAGATTAATGATAATATAAATAATAAGTCATGTAATATGTACTTAAGTCAAGAGCCACACATAGTAAAGCTTATGAGCTTTATAAGTCATTTAACTTAAGCTTCTTAGAGATACAAAATTGGCTTAATAAATCAGATCCATATGCTGAGTTTAAATAATGAGAATTTTAATTAAAAGATAATACTGATGAAAACTTAATTAGTACTTTATAATTATTATTTGTTTAATTATGGTAGTACATTTTATCATGCAAACACAACATAATTTAATTTGACCTTATATAGAATTTGAAGTCCAGTGAGGAAATGACTTGTGTTTATTCCAAAAAGATTCATGTTTATATTTTTAGGTGAAAGAATTCCATTTTCTATGAAAAGATTTATAGAAGTGTCTTCATTCTCTACCGGTAATGCTCTGTGTGTACATGCCTAGCAATGAATCAGAATTTGTTCTCACAGCCATGCCATATTTTGTCCATATTTTATGGTAGTTTTGTAACACATGTGCCCAAGGGATTACATACTGTTTATTAATACATCTTATGTCATTTCCTCACTTCAGTTGGCTAGTGCTTTGAAATGGTAATCTAGTATGAAAAAACATTTTGTGGTCTATGAAATCATAAGGTCCAGTGATGCAGTATTACCTGATAAAGATTCTTTATTCATCTTTGTGTATCCTTTCCCAAGCATATCCAACTAGGGTGAGCATGTGAAAATTCATCAAACCAAGCATTCTTATTTTAATGTATAAAAAAGGTGAATCTAAAATAGTTTATGAGCTGCCTGCTGCTTTAATGTCTTCTAAATTTTGCTGGTGATTCTAGAGGACCATAAAACTCTGATAACTCTTTGAGATCCAGTGTTGGTTTAAACTACCACGCAGAGTAGCCACAGGGACCCTTTTATGTTGCTCGCCTTTCATAAGCATCAAACCAAGGGAAAAAATATGAAACATTAATCCCTGTGTATTTTATGATAGATAACCTATTTTATTTTGTCATTTGACTTTAATACTTTTTTACAATAATATTATAAATCATAGAAATTAAAATTGATTATAATTAGTAGTTGTCTAAAATAAATTATTAATAATTTATATCTTCTTACTTGGTTCAATGCCTGATATCCAACCTGAAAATTTTTAATATCTTACAAAATTAATATTTTAATCATTAGTAAATCTATCAAATATGTATATTGAGAATTCATTATGTGTCTGGTACTATTCTCGGAACTTGAAATGCAGTTTTGATGAAAATAAAGACCCCTGTCCTCAAGGAGCTTACATTCTAGACAGATAGTAAACAATAAGGATAATAAATAAATTATAGGTAAATTAAAATGTGATAAGGGATATGGAGAAAGGAATGAGTAGAACAGGGTGCAGAAGATGCAGAAAAGGGAAGGCAGGAAGTGAGCTAGTTGTATCTTTTTTTAAATGGTGGTGTCTTTGTTTACTTGGGCGGCTATAACAAAATACCATAGACTGGTGGCTTAAACAACAAAAATCTATTTTCTCACAGTTCTGGAAGCTAAAAGTGCAAGATTGAGGTTACAGTCAATGTGGTATCTGGTGAGGACTCTCGTCCTGGCTTGTAGAAAGAAGGCCTTCTTCACACCGTCCTCACAGGGCCTCTCCTTAGTGTGAGAATACAAAGGCAGGAAGCCAGCTTTCTGGTGTCTCTTCTGATAAGGATACTAATCCTATTGGGTTTATTGGATTAGGCCCAACCTTTATGATCTCATTTAAGCTTAATTACTTCCTTACTCTAAATGTATGCAAGTCAGTATTTAGAGCTTCAACATATGAATTTGGAGGCACCTATACATTCATAAGAGGTGGTCAGTGTAGCCCTCCTGAGAATCAAACTCTTGAAGGTAATGAAATAGCTCTCTAGGCAGATATACGAGGGAGATACCTTTCCAGGCAGAGGAAGAAGCTTTATGTCAAGAGTGACTTCGTGTGTTCCAGGAACAATGAGGCGGCCAGTCTATCTCCAGAGGAGTGAACAAGGTAGAGATTGGAGAGGAAGTCAGAAGTAACAGGGAACCAGAGAGTTAATGAGAGACCAGGTTGAATAGTCCTTTGGAAGAACTTTGGCTTTTCTCTGTTAGAGAGGAGTCTTTTAAGCGGACAGGTAATGTTTTAAAAGGAGGACTCTTGCTGCTATGTTGAAAGTAGATGGAAAGAAGTCAAGGGTGGACACAGGGAGACTTGTTGGGTGTCCATACAATAATTCACGTAAAACAGGATGGTAGCCTGGATCAGGATGCTAGCAGCAGAGGTGATGAGAAATGAGCAGAGAGCACACAAAAATTTTGAAGAGAATATTGACCTCCCCTAAAACCTACTAATTATATTTAATAATTTTAACACATTGCCATATTTTTATGCATTTGTTCTTTTACTTCCAAAGTATTTTAAAGTAAATCACAGAAGACATTATATTCCACCCTGAAATATTTTACTATGCTTCTCTAATAAGTACATGTAAATCATATTGTCACAGTTAAATAAAATTAACAACAAATCCTTGCTATTATATAAGACTACATACATCTTTAAATCATCCTTTGATATTTTTCTATATAGTTTGTTTGAATCAGGATTCAAATAAGAGCCCTGGCTGGTGTGGCTCAGTGGATTGAGCGCCAGCCTGCGAACCAAAGGGTTGCAGGTTTGATTCCCAGTCAGGGCACATGCCTGGGTTGCAGGCCAGGTCCCCAGTGAGGGACATGTGAGGGGCGACTACACATTGATGTTTCTCTCCCTTCCTTTCTCCCTCCCTTCCTTCTCTTGAAAAATAAATGAATAAAGTCTTTTTTAAAAAGGGATCCTAAGAAGAGGTTCAGACATTACATTTGATTGTTGGGTCTCTTAATCTCTTAATCTCTCTTAATCTAAGAGACACTTCTCTTCCCCCCTCTTTTTTCCCTTGTGACATAGATTCACTGAAGCAACCAGATGAGTTGTTCTGTAGGAGGTCCCACATTCTGAATTTGTCTGGTTACTTTTGCTTGGTATCATTTATTTTTTTCCTCCTTTTAGTACTTTCTTATAAATTAGAAATAAGATTTAAAGGTCTGAATATTCACAATCAATGTTTATGGCAGGGATCCTTTTAAGGCATTGATGTCTAAATCAAAATACCTCATCTGCAATATTTTGTTGTCACCTTTTCAATGGTGTCAGAATTCACAGTAAGTTTAGTAGTAGTGACAACATGATTCCTCACTGGGACATTGTTTTTTCCCTTGTTATAACCAGCAAATAATCTGCAGGGTATTATTTTGGCATTCTATTAATATTCAATTTCCTGTCAGCCTTCCTAGTAATCATTTAAAGATACATTTATGATTGTTACCTGAATCAGTTTTTTCATTAGGAATGTAATATTGTGAATTTCTAATTTTATTATTCCTTCTGCAATTATTAAACAGAATTATTCTCCAATGAAGAGCTTTATCTCCTTAACTAGACCTATGGTAAATTCATAAATTATAGTTCATATGAGAAAGCCAGAAAAAATGTCTGATCTTCTCCCTTTAATTACATATTTTTAGAGTAAGAAAATAGCTAGCTAGCTATAACCAATATTTAGAAATTAGTATTTTTTATTTTTATTTTTATTTCATTAAATTTTATTAGGATGTATGAATTTTTATATATTGACTCTGTTTCAATCAATTGCAGTTTTTATTTATTATAAAGTTTGAATTGTTCCCTATTTGGCCAGTAGGAACCTCTTCAAGAGCATCTTTTGTTCTCATATCAGCAGTTTCTGAAAGCTTCTTAGCTGTCATACTCTGTTAGATATGTAAATTCATTGCATTCCCTCCTCCCACTTCAGAAATACCATCCTAGGTTTCCTAGTTTCTTTGAGTGAAAAGAGTATATAATTTGAAGCTAAAGCCAACAGGATTTCCTCCAAGATTTTAGATGTGTTCTAAGAGGGTTTTGTGTATGACTCTAAGGTTTGAGCAACTAGAGAGGTGTAGTTGCCTTCCACTAGTGGTGGAGGGATGCATTTAAAGGAGGGAAGTATAGGAGGTTAGCTTTGGAAGTATTGATATTTTAATTTTAATTACACTTCCAGGACGCAGTTGGTTACACAAGTAAGTTCAATAGGTCACAATTAAGTTGGCAACATTATATAGATGAAAATTAAAGCCATGAGGCTGGATGGGCTCACCAAGTGAATGCCTTTAGGTAAAAAAAAGAACAGGTCTGCCCTGGCTGGTGCGGCTCAGCGCACTAAGTGCCGGCCTGCGAATCTAAGTGTCAGGGCACATGCCTGGGTTGCAAGCCACGTCCCTGGTGGAGGGCACATACGAGAGGCAACCACACATTGATGTCTCTCTCCCTCTTTCTTCTTCCCTTCTCTTCTCTCTAAAAATAAATAAATAAAATTTTTTAAAAAGAAGAAGAGGTCCAAGTACTTAGTCCCAAATCTAGAAAATGTAGGAGAGGAGGAACAAACAAATCTATACATTTTATTAGCATTCTTGAGCAATATTCCAAGAAAATATTTCCTTTGTTTTGAGAGCCAAGATAGTGTTCCATAGTAATAATTAATGATAATATCATACTTCTTCCTATTCAGGTGAAGGACTTTCAGAAAGAACTGTGGAGATTATTCTTTCAGTCACTTTGTGTATCCTTTCAATCATTCTTCTTGGAACGGCTATTTTTGCATTTGCAAGGTGAGAATTATTTGTACTCACATTCCTAGTACGCTTTGTGGGCATTATTCAATCAGAATAGAGAGGCTATAACAGTTACCTGAATGGGAAATGTTTAATAAAAAGAATTGTTAACTAGTAAAAATAGTTGACTACTACAGGAGGTAAGGAGAACTCTAAGGTTCCAGAAGTAGTAAGTGCAGCAAGCAGAGGCTCTCTCTAGGATGAGAGAGAGAGGACAGCAAAGGAGCTAAGAGGTAGAAAAGGCCCACTCCCAGGGCTAACAAGGAATGGTTACTTCAAGCACATGTAGCCTATTACCTATCACTGTGCAAAAACATGGCAGAGGGAAGGGACTAGAGCTGTTCTTTAGAAGCTACCTGTCATTAATGGAGGGTAAGCAGACTGCAATTGGTCTGAAGAAGCAGCCTACCTGGCTGGATATTGTGGATAAGCTGGAGCTTCTTGTTCTCATTCACCTGTGGGAAGAGCAAGCCCTTGAGAGGCAGCTAGAGCTCATCCTGATGGGCTCCTGGGTTCCCACAATGAATAATAACATTTCGGCATGAACCCACAAAGAAAGTGTCTCCCTGCAACCTTGCAGGTTCACTCTAGTGCCCTCTATTGACAAAGCTTGATGACTCTCTCACTGGCAGAGGGGAAATGTTACAACGTCTAGCCCCAATATCACACACAGGGCAAAGAAGAACAGATTTAGAGCTGAGAGACAATAAAGTGATAACACAAAAAAAGTAGAAAATGCTAGGCTTTCTACATTTTTTGAATAATTTATGAGTCATAGATTTTTAAAAAATATTTAAATTAAGTCCAATTTAAAGTTTATATATAACAGATAATTTTTATAGTAAGTACAACACCAAAGATGTTCAACTTCTTTCTGTAGTGGCCCCCTTTTTATATTAACTTTTCCAACATGTCTGTGCTGCATTTTCTAAGTATCTGCCTCTTAATTCACCTGTTGGTTATACTACCTCAGGGGAATCTTAGTATGACCCTAACATCTATTTTCATAAGGTAGATGACCAAGTTAAAGGTACTCTACACTTGTAAAAATACCCATTCTACTAATTTCCTAAATAATTCACTAGGTTCTATTTTATCTGAAGAATGTTGTTATGTATTCTGAATTCCATGCATAGTCTGTTTCATCTTGAATCTCTTAAATCAGTTTGATGGGTAGTTTGAAAAATTCTTGAAAAACATTTTTCTTATACCACTTACTATTCTCAGATTCAGTCAGATGTTCGATCATTATTCTAGGCATTTTAATATGCAACCCTATGTTCATTGTATCTTATTTACAATAGTCAAGATTTGGAAGCAGCCAAAGTGCCCATCAGTAGATGAATAGATAAAAAAAGCTGTGGTACATTTATACAATGGAAAATACTATTTGCCTTTAAAAAGAAAATCTTACCTTTTGCAACAGCTTGGATGGCCCTAAAGTGTATTGTGCTAAGTGAAATAAGCTAGAAAATGACAAATACCATAGGGTTTCACCTATATGTGGAATCTAATGAACAAAATAAACAAACAAAATAGAAACACACTTACAAATACAGAAACAGACTGACAGCTATCAGAGGGGAGGTGGGGTAGGGGACTGGGTGAAAAGGTGAAGAGATTAAGAAAAAAAAACTCATGGATACAGACAATAGGATGATAATTACCAGAGGGAAAGAGATGTGTGGGAGTGGCGGGTGATGTAGAAGAGGTTATAGGGTGCATAAATGGTGATAGAAGAAGAAGAAAAAAAGAAAGATACATTGTGTAAGATGTGTGAGCATTGTCCCTAAGGGGGCACCCATCAGCCATATTTATAATTTTTTCCCTGCTCTAAAATCATTTATGCCTTCTCATGTCCGTACAGGACCTTTTGTGGGCAGGAAATGGTCCTCCCTTATGCCCTACAACTTCCCTACACCTCTTTAGCCAAATGGGTATATTCTCACCTCAACATTCCTTAGACTTTTTGTGCAACTCCGCTGTTGTTCAGTCCACCAGAACTGTGCTTCCTCGTCCTCCTCATTCTGGAACAACCAAGTCCAGTCTTTACTCCCTCAAAATAATGAGAGTTGTAATCACTCATCGAACATTTTAAAACTAATTAGTTACTCTCGTATGAGTTGCAATTTGAACCTTTTTTCTCTTTTTATGTTTTTTTTATTTAAATCCTGCTCCTCAACTAAAGATAGGACAGTATTTTATGCTTCCTGTATCATATTCAGTACATAATGTATAACAAATAATACATGTTTGGAATGTGAAAGAGATAAAATAGCTAAACATTACTTTGTAATATGCCACACTGTCATAAAAATAATGTAAATAACTTAAAAATGAAAAGATTTTAATTTGATTCTCACATTCATTTGACTTTTATTTTTGAACCTGACTTTTCTGATTCTAAATAGAGATTATATAGTTCATAGTATTTTTAAAAAGTGAAAAGACAGTTCAGAACACATCTTTATGTATTTTCATGTATGTAAAAATGTTTTTGTATGTAAAAACAACAGAGCATTGACTTTTGGCACCGGTGCTGATAACAATGAGCTATTTCTACTTTGTCATATTTCCTATTTGTGACAAATCTATGAGACCGCTAGAAGGGAGAAGAAACAAACACAGAATCAGTCTAATTTGTTCTATATTCTAAATATGCCAGTGGCTCAGGCCTTATCAACAATTCTCATTAAAATTTGAAACTTTAATAAAACATCATGTTAAAAACCATATAGTAGAATAGGTTCTATGGAATTAAAAATGAAAAAGAAATTGAGTAGCTATAAATTTATAGTATATTCAGAGATGTGATTCCAACAAAGAAATTATTTGACTAATGTCTTTACTTGAAAATTAAACCTAATTTCATATGCTTTCTGTGATATTCCCTTCTTGGACTTGACCATACTTGTTTTAGAATTCGTCAGAAGCAGAAAGAAGGTGGCACATACTCTCCTCGAGACGCAGAAATTATTGACACTAAATTCAAGCTGGACCAGCTCATCACGGTGGCCGACCTGGAACTGAAGGATGAGAGATTAACGCGGTGAGCACACTCCACTGGGTGTACAGTGGTCCAGAGGGCCTGGAGCCATGACCCCGTTCTGACCTATGCTTGTTGGAAGTGTTTGTGGGCTCCTATTTATACGGGTCACAGAGATCTTCTTTCAAAGGGTGACCTCCATCTTCTACACACTTCTCACTGATGTTCAGGGAATCACTTAATCTTCTTAATACTTAGAGTTCAATCTGAACCTTGGACTAGCGTTCAACGAAGCTTTTTTTTTCTGAGACAAATATTTTTACACATTAAATTTTTAAAATTATGTCCAATGATTCACTTTATATGATAGATTTTTTTTCACAGCAGATTTTCTGGAAGTTCTACATTTTAATCACAAGTTTAAAACAATTACATTTTATAAGTTCTTGACATCATTTATTTTTATAAAAGCCTTCTTTAAAATTCCTTATTTTAGTATGAAATTACATCAAAAGTATAAATTGTATATTGAAACTTAATTTTTAATTGCTTAGTATTTAAAAATTAAATGTAAAGTAAAATTACCTTTGGAAGGAAAAATAAAATATGTGGGTACTAATTGTATGTCATTAATATGTATTGGGAATGATAAACTTTTTTTTAAAGAATAGGTTATTTTTAACTCTTTGAAAACCATTATAAATTGTTCAAAATGTTGGCACATTTGAAAAACTTCTATTAGAATAATTTGTCAAATTCTTAATAAAAGCTATCATCAAGCTATCTTGTTTATATTCTTTTAAGAGCCAATATTTTGTGATGCTTAAATAAACATAAGACAATTGTTACAAAACAATTCAGTTTAACTTTTTAAAATTATTAACTCTGAAAATGTGGCATCAAAGATCTTGAACTGGGAATCAATCATTTATAGCTGTCATTTACAAAACGTGGCCTTTGGCTAATAGATTGACTTTGTAAGAATGTTCCCAGCATGTCTAAAACACCTAAAACGTGCTGTAGGGCCAAGTGTCATCTCATAAGCAGGGGCCTTCCAAATGCAATAGAATGAAAGTTATTTTGTATTATCACTAAATTAAAAGGAATTTTGGTTTGTCAGATATGGAAACTTCTTTCTGTTAAGATATTTATCTATGTTAATTCTAATTCTAAAATGGATATTGCTCAAAAACTATGTGTAAGATGGTTATGTATTAACCAGGACATAGTTTTCAGCATAAGAAATGTTGTATATAAAAGATCAATGGGTTCCCAAGGTAACCTGCCCAGGTGCAACCACACGCAGGAGCAACCGAGCATCACTACTCTGAGGCTCTGTTTCTCCGTCTCTGAGGGTCATGCTGCCTGCTGAAGGGAGTTTCTATTCCTCTTTTCCTGTGCACCAACTCAGTTTCAGTAGTGTTCTTCCAGCTGCCTTTCTGCACTCCTTTCTCAATGCTTTGTGCCCCTTCCCCAGGCCTGGGGTCCCAGTCTCTTCCTTTTATACCACAAAGTGTGCAAGTGACAAAACTGCAAGTTTCTCATGCAATTAATTTTAGTTGTTTGACCAATTTAGTTGAATCTGTTCATACTAAAATGTGAACTTCTAAGTGTGTACTTTTACAGCATTTTTAAAAAGATTTTCTTCTTAATCCTCCAAAGGTCCCACAGTAAGTTGATTTTTAGCAGACATAAAATAATAAAGTAAAGAAAAAAACAGTCAGTATCAGAAAAAGTATTCTTTATTAAGGAGGTTACCACTCTAGGTGAGCTTTGGCAAGGGCAGATCCCCTAATCTCTGCATGTTTTCACAGTCTGTTCCTTCCTCTGCTTCTGAACACAGCCATTATCAAAACGGTAGTAGGTTGCGGGGTTTTTTGTTTTTATTTCTTTTTTTTTTTAACAATTACTGTCATGGTAGTTCATAGAAAAGGTGGTTGAGGACTGTACGGATTAGTATTTCTTTATTGCTTTAACCTTTACTCGTTATTAATTTCTGACTTTCATATTTATTTATTTATATGTCACTTTATTTGTAGAAGAATGCAGAAGTATCTTTCAAATATATTTCAAATAATTCTAATTTATTTTTGCACATAGAAAATAAGTATATATTACCCCAAATATTAGCAAGGTTGGACATTTTAGTGTCTATCATTTTCACTTTCTCATTTGTTATGATTCCAGTATTAGTGACTGTAAAACATTCTTATCCGTAATTCCAATGGCACAGAATAATATGCTTTGTCTGATTTATTATAGAAATGTATTAAAATAACTGTTAAGTGTTTTGGGTATTAATTTTTCATTACAGAGGTCTCTCTCCAGTTTTACTATTTGTTGAAATTTTTCATGTTAATAAAGTCACTAATGCATTAGACAATATGACTAAAACGATAGTAACTAATGGGTTCATAATTAGATGCCAAATCTAAACCTATTCAAAGCCGTATGGGGCCGATGAGGGTAGAGCCATAGAGACTGATGGTAGATAGCAGGTTCTGGGAGTGAAGAATCAAGGAGTTTGTGTGAGCTTCCAAAACGTTGAGTGCCATATGCCGTATGTCTTTGTTATTTGTAGGAAAGGATGTAGATAATTTATTTTAAGTCAACCTGGTTAACATATGCTCTTTTCTGCTTGAGGCTCAGGCATGTTATTTTCCATAGAACCTGCTCAATTTCTTCATGCTAATTTTCCTCAGTGCCTTATGTCTCCACAGGTCCATAAGAGAAATGAGTAAAAAAGCATATCTAATCAGTCATTAAAATATTAATTTTAGGAAGTTATCTAGTTGACCAAAAAAAAGTAATTTTGATACTTTGTATTGAATATTTTGAGGGATTTTATAGTTGAGATTATTTATTTTATGTTATCTACTTCTCTATTTATATTCTAAGGTTTATCCTATAATTGTTGTATATGTAAACTCTTATTGTTTAATTATATCTTACCTTATTTCACAAAAGATCTGAATTCTTTCACTTTATCCTTTTTCTTCTTGAAGGAAAGATTTAGTACTTTGTAATTCCATGAGAACATTGAAGGATACACCAAAATGATGTTTTAAATTCTTATTTAGAATGATAATTTTATGATTTCATTATGCACATTTTGTATTTAAGTTTTAGACAATGTAGTTATATGTTTTAGAAAGAATATTTAATATTTTGCGTTCATCTATTCCACATTTACCAAGTTAACAAATGAACCTTGGGTTTTGTTATATGATAAACAAATGAACAACACATTTTGTGATGACTCCTTCAAAATACAGCCACTCAACTCATTGAAGTGAGAAAGTTTTCTAAGAGAAAATATTGACAAGATCAGTAATACACACACAGGTAAAACAGAGACCTGTCTCTTTAAGGTTGCTGAGACTGGCCCTGTGGATTGTTTTTTAACTGATTTAAGTGTAACACAGACAACCTTCCCAAAGAATTATAATACAAAATTAAATATCACAAGTTAAAGATTCTAGTCATGAAATTTTTTTTTCATCTCTTTTTTGCACTTAAGTTACAGAAGTTTTGTTTTCTGTGGTAACTAAATTAGAAAAATGATAGAATAACGTTCAATGTTTCTAATATTCTTACTTGACAGACACTCAATTTTTTCTAAGCCTCATTTTTTTTTCAGAAATTTTGTGTATCATTGCATACTAATGGCCCTGCCTATTTTCATTGAGTGAATGTATGATATATTATTTTAAGACTCAAGGCCCAACCCAGTAATAATGACTAGAGTTAAAATTCTCAACAAATTAAAGCGAACAGTTGAATTGCTAGTTCAAGAGTATCTTTCCTTCTTGTTGAATTTTTATTAAACATATAGCTATGTCTTCCAGAAGCTTACCATTTGAAAGAATCCTATGAGTGTGCTTTGTAAACCGTAAATCAGAATACTTTGGTTTTGTTATTGTTGTTATTTATATTTGTAAAATTAAAAATTGTCCTAATCTATTTTCATGTAGGGATTGCTAACATAATAATTGCTACTGTTCATGAGCAATTACTATGTGTTAAATTCTGTATATAATGATCTTAAGGAACTCTTTCAATCTTTGTAGTAGGTACTAACTCTCAGTTTACAAGTGAAAAACAAAAGATGCTTAGAGATTTTAAGTAACTGTTCAAGGTCATACATCTAGTAAGTAGGACAGCCATGGTGCTAGCCCAAGTCTGTTTGATTCTGAGATAAGAAGATACACCTACATGTATGTGTGTGTGCTTGACTCTGAGGGATACTATGAGATCAATATAAACCCTCTCCAATAAACAAGTGCTCCTTCTTCAAGCAGCGTTTTCTATCAGGGAATGATTCTAAACAAGGGTGGACAAACTTTTGGCGTCTCTAGGCCACACTGGAAGAAGAGTTGCCTTGGGCCACACATTAAATACATGGAAACATGTAATCACAAAAAAAAATCTCATAATATTTCAAGTAAATTTACAATTTCGTGTTGTACCACATTCACAGCCACCCTGGGCTGCATGCGGCCCGCAGGCTGCAGGTTGGACACCCCTGCTGGGAAGAAACTCCTTTTGAAATTTTGTATTTTCTAATGATATGGGGCAAAGGTGTGATGGCATTTGAGCCTAAGTTCAAATTTACAGACACTGCACAGTCTTGTAGTGCAATTCTTATTGTGGCTTTAATAAGAATACATAATATTTGACTGAAACAGGGAATTCTATGTAAAATAGTTAACATTTTAATGCCATCAGTTCTTTGGTAGATTCTGGTTGTTAATTTTCCTTCTGTCTTAACCATTTTATAAGAAATGACAAAAACATGAGAATTCCAAATAAGAAATGTCTGACCAATATGTGAATCCAGGACAATGAATGGCCTGAAGTAGAATAAAGCTTAAGATATTTAATGCACATGTTCTTGTAGTAGCAAATGAAAATTAACATGCTGTTTGTGTACTAAATTATTAATGAATCTTTACTTCCAGATACTCTTCATTTTTCTTTAGACGCAAGGAGATTTTTGTCATCCAGTAAGTTACTGTGGTGATGCAGAGCTCTGCTGTGGTTATTTCAATCTGGTCAGGTGGTGTGTTCTGTATTTTAAAACACATATTATTGAGCATTTTGTTGTTTAATGTGCTGTTTTTTTCAAAGCCACCCCCATGCTTTCTACTTAACTCATGTTCTCTATTATAATGCATGCTATTGATATGGTAAAGTTAATCTTATCAAAATGCACATTGATTCATAATGTGCATGTCCTGAGAATTTGCTGTGTTCTCATGTTGTGTTAGCTTTGCTGGTAAAACAAGTATTCATCTAGATTTCTTCACATGCGTCTTGTCCTACTATAACCATGACTCAAGAGCTGAATTTGCCATCTGACTAGTGTAGGCTGGGTTTATACTTCACACAAGCTCATTTCAACTACAGCAGGTGGTAATCTGTAAGTACCAAGATGATATTCCTGGTCTTTGACTGTGGGGCATACGGAGTGGCACAGGTCATGGAATCTTTACTCCTGCCCTGCCCACTGTATAGCAAACTGTGTGTGTTCGCAGGCACTCCTCTGAAGCTCAGAAATGCCATTCTTATCCTAGCACAAAAATTACTTTACACATTCTGATGGCAAAATGTCAGCATTAGATTGGACCCCCGCAACTGATTGAGTGCCTCAGAGACAATCAGTTAATTCATGCAAAGGATATGAATGGAGGCAGAAAATGAAAATGCATTTGAGTTCAAAAATCCCAAATCTACTACAGAGGAATCAGTGTCCATGAGCCACAATGCTGGACGGAGCCAGTGCTCCTGACATCGTTACTCACCATGAATAACACTCAGCGTTATTAAAACAGGGGGAACTAGGCCTCTTTCTACTCTAATCACATTTAGCATTTTGGAATAATAATTACTCTTATTCTACTTTATATTAACTAATTGTCAAGTTCCCTTTGACAGAATTAAAACAGTTAGGAAAATACCTTTTTCTCAAAAGACCTGCTTGATCAGATTCAAACATTTGTCAAAGATGCCGTCAAGCTAAAGACTGAAGTGATTGCATCACACGTGAAAGACCCATCTGTAACCAGCTCTGGAAGCTGATCTCTCGGCATTCCAGACTCGAAGTGGTCTGCTTGAGCACCTCTGCTGAATGTCTTTCTTCATCATCATTAAACATAATCCTTTTACTTCTTTTGCTTTATGTCATTAGTACCTCAGAGAAAATGCTTCCATTTTCACTGAATCCTCACTGTCTCTCCTCTTTCATCAAATTTTTTCTTCTACTGTTCTGAATAGTTTCCTGCTCAGTCAGAGCTCTTATTTTGACAGATAAACATAATAGTTTGAGTTAATGAAAATCATTATAGAACACCTCTATATAATCATATTTGTTAAAGTACATGTGGCCTTCTTTCAAATTGAGTTTTCTCAGGTTGCCTTCTGACCCTAACACAGGAATCTCGGTGCTTACCTGCCTGGCTAGCTAATAGTTCAGGCTGCAAGGACTTCTTTTTAGATGGTGTTATATCATCTGTCTCCTCTTCATTAAGTCTGCACTGAGAACTTTGACCGTTTCTTCACATAGCTGTCGACAGGTTCTTCATCCTCTCTCTCTACTGCGTCAGCCCTCTTGCCCCCGAGGTAGCTAAGCTGCTGCCCATGGTTTGAATTTAGAATGCATGGCTGGCAAAATGAAACAACTGTCAAGAAGTTGTTTTCAAATGTGCTAATGTGCAGAGGCTTAGTAATAAGGAAAATGCAACTCCTGTACCCTGGGAATCTGAGCTCTTTGACATCAGCACGGATGTGGCTTCCCATTTCACCTGACTGAATAAAAGAAATAACCATTGGGCACCTATCAAGTGTGTGGCACTGTTCTAGGCACTGGAAATACTGTGATGAAAAAAGGAAGGGGGCATTGCCTCAAAGAGCTGCCCTTCAAATAGCTAAGCTCCTCTTCAGCCTATCTGGCCTTATAGATACTGAGGAAGTATGCTTATCACTTGCTAATGGATTGTTTTTCTAATTAAATAAGAAAAATAGCACATTACTAACTTATTCAGTTGTATGTTTACCTTATAAAATGAAATTTTAGCATCAGCTACATAATACCAGCTATTGGCTAAGATAATAATAAATTTTTCATTTATATTGAAGACCACAGAAAAGTTATTGGTGATTTTATAAAGAATGAAGACATATCTGAAAGGATGCTATTTTAAAGGCTAGAACAAATAAAAAAAATAGTAGAGAACAAAAATTAAGACAGCTTTGGAGCATTGCAATGCTTTGGAGAAGTAATAGAATATCATTTATGAGCAGATGTAAATGTCAAAGCAATAAAAACTCATACTCAACATTTTGCAAAACTGGAAAAATTAATTAATATGTTTTAGCAGAGAGATAGATTGATACAGATTTTTATTTCAATATTAAGTACACAGTAGTGTGTACCAATTACATATTTTTTATATCAAGGCAATAGAATTTGAGGCTCTCTTTGTCTTTTCCTCACTTAACTGGTTGGTAGAAAGCACAGCGTTCTCAATTTGTCCAATGCCACCGGTAATGCTGACTTAAGCTGCTCATCTATATGCCATCATCTATGGCTCTCTATTTGGACTAAATTTTAATTCCCTATAGATTTCAACTAATTGACCTTGAGGGAAAGCTGAGTCTCTGTGACAATATGGTCTTCAATCACCACTGCCAACATAAATAAATGATTCCTCTCTGGATCTATCAAGAGTAATCTGAGTGGAATTTAAGTGTTTGATAGACTTTTAAAAAAATGAGCCCAGACATGAAATAATACCCTTTTCAGCAAAAGGGCATAGGATTTAAGAAAACTAAGATTCATGTAATAAAACTGTTTAGCCTTTTATATTGGAAAGTGGTCAGTTATCTTATTGAAATCTGGACAACTTCCAAATTGACTTATATACTAATGAGCTGAATATGATATGACAATAACTTTAAATATTCTAAGTGAATAAAATAAGAGTGCTTTCATAATAATCAATAAATGCTTTCCATTTAAGAATTTTTAGTTGTAAAAATGTTAACGAAAACAAGTGTTCTGTTGAGTTTCTTTGTGAGTCTCTACAGAGCACTTGATTTGAACAGAGAACTCCTTCTGAAATAGCATCGTTGACTTTCAAACATACTAATTTCTGTAAATTTTTATGTGTATCTAACCAAATATTTTTACCTAAAGGAATTTAATTACCTCATCAGTGATGAGTCTACTCATTTTCCTATTTATATCCCACCTAGTTTTCTAATTTCCTCTAAACAGTATCCAAATTAATAATTGTTCTTTTTAAAAAATAAAACTTTAAAACCATAAAGAAAAACGAAATTTAGAACATAGCCAATACTTAAGGGGAAAACATATCCATACTATATGAGGCTAAGAATCAAAGTAATTATATGGATACCACAGACAACAAGAAAAAAATTCTAATTTTTATTCAAGAAAGGTAACTCATGCCCCTTTTGGCATAAACTATCCAGATAGGTATTTGAAGATTTTATTTCAAACATAATTGTAACATAACCATCGACTGGACAATTATCTAAAAATTAGACTATTAGAATCCTTGTTTCTAACATTTTATAAATTCAAATGGGAAGGGCAGATTAGAAAAAGTGATTAGGTTTGAATAAAGAGAGTGGTATAAAAAGGAATAAAGCCAAAGCAAGGCCTACTTCTTTTATTATTTTTTTTATTTCAGTGGGCAAGAGCAATTTTATTGTTCCTATATCTAATTTCCTAACAAATTGAGCCTATGCGCCTGTTAACTTCTACTGTTAAGTGATAAGATATGGCCCTTGTTTACACTTTTTACAGTTCGTTCATACATATAGCGATCCATACTTATCCAAATCTTGGATATAGGACCTTCTGAGAATTCTCAATTGCTTCATAGTTTCATAAGAAATTGATCTAATTCAGATATTTGATAGTAATCAGAGCAGTTATATTTAGCTTACTGTGTTTCTTGGTCTGAATTCGTCCATACTGTACACTTCACAGAGATTTACTCGTTGTTTACTGTGAATAAGGTCAGCAGGGACCTGCAGTAAATCAAGTGTTAATCCTGCCCACACCTTCAGGTCTACATGAACCTTAATGCTTTGTCCTTAATTCATGTACTTAAATAGCCATAATGCAAGGTAGAAGGTGATATGTCCTAAGGAAGTTAGTTTCACAAAAGGAGGATATTATTTTCTTTGTAATAGGACACAGAAAATTCCATGGGGGAGTTAACACTTGGGTCAACTATTGAGGAGTCAATAGAATCTGGTTGTGAGAAAACCCCTGGAATGGCGCAAACTGAGAGGGGGAGGCCCAAGAGAGTATCTGGAGTGCAAATGGAGTGCATGAAAGGGAATTGTAGGGGGTGATGTCAAAAGGTGGGCGTGATTAGGAACGCTTTCACATGATTATATAAACCTGTGTTACCACAGTCATTTTACTAGATTGCTTGAATTGAGAACTAAAAACTCAGTGTTGGATTTGAAGTCTAGATATTTGTGACCACTCTATGCAGAAGCCTTGGCTAGGAAGAATAAAATAGAAAATCTTGCTGTTTAATCTAGCACAATCTAGTCTACCCATTTTTGAGTAAATTTAAGAGAGACTGTTCTTATAGAAACAAAATTATTCCCTATATCATTAGAAATTGTGCATTGGAAAGAGGAGCTTGAGTTATACAAAATAAAATAGAAAAAGTAACTGTAGTACTAATGATAGTAACTCACATGTATGTATGTATTGCTTACCAAAGTCAGGGACTTTCTGAACATTTTACATATATGAGCTTGATTTACGTAATTTTACCCCATTTTTCATATTAGGAAACTGAGGCCCAGAAAGATAGTAACTTCCTGAAGACAATGTGACTGGTATATGTTGGAGCAGGTATTTGAAACCATTAAGGACACAGTATTTTATAGGGAAAGAACTCACAAATATCTACTCAAGTCCAACAGCTAGCTAGCCAGTTATGGTTTAAAATTAATATCTTTAGAGAAATCTTTAAATGCAAAATAAAATAATAGTAAAATAAAATAAACTTTCTGTGTATTTTTCATTAAAAGTAAACTGACTTCAAAGAAAAAAATTTATTCAATTTAATTTCTAAATGAGAATAGAGATCATTAATGAAAAAAAGTGCATGGATATGAATGACATGAATAATAACATGAAGCTTTAGCTATTTCTTGCTCATTTATATTTTAACATAATTATTCATGTTTAATATCTCTTGGGAATTTCATAAATGTAACTGATTCGTCAAATGACTTACTGATGGCTGCCCAGAAACTGGCTCTATTTTAGATTTTAGATATTGCAGTAAAAATGTTTTACTAGTCAAGACTGAATACTCAAGAAATCCTAGATCCTCTGGAAAAGAGAGAATCCTGAATCTGCTTGTCCTTAAGTAGAGGCACCATGAGTCCGTAATGAAATCAGATATAGTTTCTTTGAATTTCACCAATCACAAACTGAAAAGTGTTCCTTGTTACTTTAAAAATGATCTCCATGCAACTCAAGGATTTCCATTCGTTTGGTAGGAGGGAAATTGATTTGCTATTTCAAGTGTCTCATTTATTTCTATCTGACACTCAGTTAAGTAGGATTTTCCCACCCTAAGCCCCTCTCCATTTCTGTTTCTGAGGAACATCGTGATCGTGGCACAGGATCATAAGTGTCAGGCACCTAAGGGGACTAGGGCAGTGTGGGTTTAGTCCGCAGTGTCTTTTTTTCTTGATGGTCTTTGCTGATGCGTAGTTATTTCCGATTGTTCCCTCGGTCCCTACTGTTGCCATCTCGGAAGGATTTCCTAGGCCTCTAGTTCCGGTTCTGTCTTCCTGTCTCAGAACCAAGGATATTCTTGATTCAAGAGCCCATTCGGCCATCTCCATATCCATCTCGTTAGAGTCAGGATTTCTCTGTTGCCTCCTTAGAATTACTAGAGGGTGTTGTGGAAAGCCAGCTCACCCGCAAGCCTTTGCTCAAACATTGCTTCCTGATCGCCGTGATGCCGTAGGTGACAGCAAGGTGCCCCTCCAGGCTACAGCCTGAGAAACGGGGACACATCTCTTTCTAAGTGAGGACACCGGTAGCATTAACCAGACTCTATCATTCTCCTTGATAATACTTGCTCCACCACGTGTATTTTTCACCATTCCCTGTACTGGAGTAAAATATACTTCTTTTTAAGTCATGTTTTCGTCATTGAACACAATCTCTGTGTGACCATTTTCATAATACTCATTATGGCACATTCCTCAATCTAATTATTCTCTTTCACTCATCCTTTAATACAAACCCCATCTTCTTATAAATAGTCTTCACTGAAGGAATACAGTAAGAGTATCTCCAATAATATTTTAAATTTAAAACTCTTTGTAAGCCATATGTGTCACTTAATCCTACCTGTGCCTTCTGTGTTTGTGCAGTGCTAATGTGTTGTGCATGACAGTCGTGTTGCTAAAGATGTGCCCCTCTCTGAATTTGTGTGTTGTGTAGTCTATTTAGTTAGAAATAATTTCAGTTTTTTTCAGAGTAAAAATGACTAATGAACTGCCACAAAATAAAAGACTGAAATGATTGTGATTTTGTTATAATAATATACTTATCAAAACTCACTCACAAAACAAAACTCAGGCAACATAATGTCATTTTTCAATGATCCATTCTTCCTGGTCAGCACTCTCTGTGGACAAAGAAAACAGTTTTCCAAATCCCCATTAACTTTCTTAGAACACTGAATACTATGCAATATATTAAAAAGTGACCCATTTTTAATGTAGTGCTCCAATGCCTAACGATATAGAAAAGTACCTTCTTAGCCTGAAAGAGAAGCCAAATTATTATTTGTCTATATTTGGGTCCAAATAATATATAATATTTTTAATGAAATAGAATTTTAAATAATGATCACATGTAAGTTAAAGGCATTGCACATTATACATTACCTGTATATATTTTTTCTTATTTTAATCTAGAACGCTTTTAGAAAGAGCCATACCCTTACCTCATAATGTATTTAATACAATCTCTGTTGCAGGTTACTTAGTTATAGAAAATCCATCAAGTAAGTTTGTCAAATATCTTTTCTTCTTTTTGAATATCAACTTTAGACTCACTGATTTGATGAATCTTACTGTGTGGTTCCTTTTTCTGTATGTTTGTTAGAAAAGCCTCCAAGCTGGGTATAAATCATAAAAGCATGACTAATTGCATGGTAACTGGAGAAATGCATTCTCTCTCTCTCGGGGTGAAGTCTGCATGTCTGTATTTTAGCTTGGGAAGTAATACGGGGATATTTAAACTCCTTGGGGTTTAAAAACCATGTCATTATGAGAATGAGGTCACTGCAATATTTTATATCTTCTAAAACCTTGTAATGTATAAAATGTTTTCTGTATGACAAAGAGGTATTATGTGCTTTAGGATTCAATGATAACTTTGTGCCCTTACATTTACTTGAAAACTTTCTTCATTAAAATGTTAAATCATTCACTCAAAGCCACTGAAAAATAGAAGGCATTTTGAATCATGAATACAAAGAAAGTGCCCTTAAAGGAGCACATTGTGAAAGTATGGCAGTGACTCTACGGGGCTGGGTGGGTTGCAGGTTGTGAAATGTCCGTTGTTCTTTAGCTCGTTAAGCAGTGCCCATGCTAAAGTGAAAGAGCCCCATCTAACGTGACTCCATTTCATACCTTTCCTTGCTTGGAGGCCGATAAGCAAGAAATCCTTCCTGCAACATGTTGAAGAGCTTTGCACAAACAACAACCTAAAGTTTCAAGAAGAATTTTCGGTATGTTACTAGCAGTTGTCATAACATTGCCAGACTTCCAGTCGTTTCATGTGTCACATTTCATGTCCATTTGAAGCAAGCAAGACCATGAAGGACTCTGGCCTTGATAATCAATACCCAATTACCAGGTTTATTGTTTGGATAGTAATGTTACCCTGGGCGGCCTCTGGTACAACCTGACCAGAATTATTCACCTATTGTGTCAGGAGAAGGTGTACTTCTTCAGACCTCCTGGGGATCAGCATCCCGGCCTGGTTTCTTCTCTGCTCTCTCATCCAGATGCAGATGCTAATCCATAGTGCTGTTTTCACTAGTTTTTGTTTGTGTACGAGGCTCGGGTTATACCATAATTATAGTTCATGTTCAAATAATTATTTTAGATGTAGAGACTAATTCCAATTTATATTTGCCTGTTTAGTTTGTGTTTGTGGTATAGATGAACCTCAGAGCAGAAGCTGATGTTTCCAGAGACTATACAAATAATGTGATTTCCAGAACTAAATAAATGTCCAAAATAAAAATAGACAAGTAATGCCTGTGTTTTACAAGGCCTGTTTTTAAGTTGCTATAAAAATAATGCTGTTTCATGTTATGGAGAGTAAGTAAAGAACTTGTCACCTAAAAACTATTTAAAGGTTAAGAATGATTTTGTTGCTTTTAATATTTTGTATATCTATAAAATTGAAATTATTTGAAAACATAAGGTAGGTATCAGATCTGCGAGTTATTTTAAAACTTATAACCATCTTTCCTAACTTGAATGACTAGTTTGTAGTATGAAAATAAAACAGATTTCTAAATGTCACCACAACTTTATTTCTATTTTTTTCATGAAATTCATAGTGTATGAACTTATGAAACAAAGAATCAAACCATAGGCTTGAATAATTCAGGATTATAATATTTCAGTCTCTGAGGGAACAATAACAAAAATGTGAAAAGATTAATGGTATTTCCTACAGCTTTTTGGTTATGCTTCTTAAGTAATATTGGTCTGGACTTAACAAAATCAGTGGTGCCATAAAACTCTTTTTAACATTTACACAGCAAGAACTCTCACTTTTTCAGGAGGAAAAGTGTAATTTCACTAGAATAGAAGTGAATATAATTACATTATGCATGATTAAGTCGATGAAAAGTTTTATTACTAATAACATTTTCACATATATTGAGAAAGTTTCTAGTTTAGCTTGTTAAGAGATCATGGTTTTAAAAACTTAGGGTGTTTTTATATGAATATATAGGCTTTGTGTAACTATGATATAAATGTATCTGTATATGTAAGGGACTTTTTTAATGTTTTTATCCTAATGCTATATTGTTTTTTAAAGCAAAATTATGTTTTAATAAACAAATGTGTATTTGATGCATGTATTTGAAAAACCTTATAATTCAGGTTATATTCACTTTTACTTTAAATATTTAAAACCTCCTACTGTGTGGTAGGCATTGTATTTGGCACACTGACATATATCAATTCAACATTTAATAGCTAAGTGACCTTGGTCAAATCACTTAAACTCTGTGTGCTTCAATTTCCTTGAATCTAAAATGATAGTATCTACCTCACTGAGTTCTGAATGCTAAAATGATTGATGAGTGTGATACTGAGAATGGTGGCTGGCACAATTGTTAGCTATTATGACAATTATTCCTACCAGAAAGAAGCTCATATTATGATAAGAATTGCAGACATGTACAAAAATTACAAAGGCACTGTGTCATGGCAGATATATTCCTAATGAAACGAGGATCAACTTTGTTTGGGTAGCAATCAGAAAAGACTTCACAAAAAGGTGACCTTTGAGATGAACTTTAAGAACAGAAATCCAGTGAGAAGATAAACGTAGAGATTCCAGAGAGAGGGAATGAATGCAAAAGTGTAAGGATGCAAAACAGCGCAACTCCATCTGTGATCTCACTGGAAAGAGGAAACAGTAAGAGAAAGAGCTAATGGTGGGAACAATGGTAAACCCTTTGTACCATGATAAGAATAGGCCGCCAAGTGTAACATTACTATCTAAACAATCAACCTGGTAATTATTGAGTATCGATTATCAAGGCCAGAGTCATTTAAATCTATAAATGGGTATTTCTATGTGAAATAATTATAGAAGTGCCCTTTTCAGGTAATTTCCAATGCACCTTTCTTCTCCCCTCCCCCACATAATTCTTTTCTTACAAATATGCTCCCAAAACCCTGACAAATGGAAGCTGTTCTAGGATTCCTCACTTAGTTCATCTTTATTTTTCTAAGCCTCTGGTGCCAACACACCAGAACTCAGATGTTTACACTGCCCCTCTCCTCTAACACGTATCTGTTTGCAAAAGACTCCAGATTATCTATTTGAGGAAAAATAAGGTGGAAGGGAGAATTATCCAGTTAAAATAAATTATTTATAATAATGTTAAATGCATTGTAAAAACAAGTGTTTTTAATAGTGTTTAAGGATTTTGGCAAGTTACGACATCTCTAAAATGGAAGACTATAAATTTCGTAAATGTAAGTCTCAGCTTAACAAAGTAATAAACACATTTTTGCACCAACTTTTTTTTTTAGCACCAACTTTCTCAATGATAATATGATGACTTTTGACCAAAATGTCCATAATAGATCTCCCTGACCCTTCGTCTGTGTCTGATAATTCTTATTGCATCTTTGCATCCTACTATCGGTTTAACAATGCCTTCTGAGCACAGGAATTGACCTTTGCCATCTTCTCAAACTGACCAGTGTTGTACTAATTAATAGGCATGAAATCACACTGCCTGAGGAGAAAAAACAAAAAATAAATCACTGAATTGCTTTCCCCTCCTAAGTAGACATTAAAATATTAAATAATGTGAATACTTGATAAAACCATTAAGAAAATATGGGAAAGGGTTACTAACGTGGTTGCCACATCATAGAGCTTCCCAAAGTACAAAGAAATTACACCAGAGAGCAATAGCCCAACTGGCCAATTTTATTTAGTGTATTTTCAGTGAAGTTTTACATAAGATCATTATGGTTAATTTGACCTTGTTTCTGTAGAAGTGTTTTCAATTTAAAATAAAAGAGTTTAGGAAAAAGAATTGTGTTTTACTAAGTGGAATTTCTTGTTTGTCTCTGAAATCAACCTAAACTTTGCAATGACTTCATTCCACAGGAATTACCAAAATTTCTTCAGGATCTTTCTTCAACGGATGCTGACCTGCCTTGGAACAGAGCAAAGAACCGCTTTCCAAACATAAAACCATGTATGTGCATTTACTGTGTCTGGTTTTAGCAGTGAAATGCTTTAACGTGACCACAGAAGGCATCTTAACATGTTTTATTTCTTAAATATATTTTATTGCATATTAGTAACAACTTTCAAGGTGTAGCTCTTTTGCCTTGTTAAATTTATTAAAGTTAATATACATGTTTTTCAGCTTGTTCATACAAGGTTCACTTAATGCAGGTGCAAGAAACTATAGATCTAATAGTTTCTTAGCTTTGTAATTTAACCCGAGTAATAAAACACTCTAACATCTTCCTACAGACCTAGTTTTCAAATGAAAAGAAAAAGTTCACATGTAACTTTGTGCATTAGTTTCCCTTAAGAGCATTGCAGGGTTTTCTTACGGAATATAAAAAATATATTGCAAAATATTCATTGAGGGTAAATATATACATAAATATATATGTATATATTATATATTTACCAGGATTACTTTCACAAATAAAGCTGGGTTGTGCCTTACCATACTAAAAATGGCTTTGTGTTTCAATCAATAAGTAAAGAAACCACATTATTGATTTAAGAATTAAAGAAAAAAACATAACTCTTAGTAATAGCTATATGTTTGATGTTATATTTTTGAACATATTTCTATTTATATTATAATTTAATCTTTTATATTTAAAAACATCAAATCCTTTTATATTTGTGATGTTTTTAAATATTGGCAGTATTTTTTAAAAATCTAAAGTTTTAAAATATTCTTTATTTTAGTGTTAACATTATAATTTTCTCTTTGTGTTATGCCTGTTTAAAGCTATATTGA